>CAUJRU010001828.1:0-111141 GCA_963277665.1 Viscum album
GTTGTGACTGAGACCACTAACAATCAAGGTATATGCACATCTCATATCTTTTCCCACAAACTTTGATTTTCCCAAGACAATAATTTTCAATCCTTCATCATTAACAAATATCACAATACCTTCCTTGTCATATCTTATTCATGTCACTATTTCCTTATTTCCTATAATATGAGAGGTGCATCAACTATCAGTTATCTATATTCTAGTGCAATCTAATTCTTTGAAATAAATTTCTACAACCACTTACTGTTCAACTATCTTTTTTTTGGTCCCTAAATTTGAACTCATACATATTAAAGGTTGATAGTCTTTATCTTCCTTGATGTATGATCGACCAATGTAACACCCCAAGATTTCATAGTGTGTTATTTCTTCAAAATAATTCAATAACTTTCACTACATGCAACACCATGTTCAAGCACACCATGACTTACCAAACAAGCCGTTCAAAAGAGGTTATGAATAGTATTAGATAAATTTTAATGTTTATATAATCCTTATAATTTTAGAATCCATATTATGAGTTTCTTAGATATAATGCAAGAACAAATTCATTTTCAGTATTGCACTTTTATCAACTTTAATAGTGAACACTTTTTAAATACTATATTTTAAACTTTTTGACTAAATGGGGACATCAAAAATTTAAAATGAAACATCGCAAGCTTCCACGGTACGCTTTCTTTGAATAAAACAGTAGCGTGTGTTGTACGCAACCTTGAGTTTTAACACACACCACAACCAATCAAACTAGCCGTTATGAATAGTAATACCTAATTTTTGAAATTATATATATTTTATATTTAAAAATGGACTTCATTTTTGTATTCGGAATATCGAAATTATCCTAGGGTGAAATTTTGGTACTTTTCGGATAACTTTTATATTTTGATGAATAGTGAAAATTACTAAATTTTAATTAAAAACAACTTTTTTAATCAAAATAATTAATAGTGATAAATTGTGAATTTGAGTGGTTTTAAAGTATATTTAGAATATATTTTTACCATTTAATATAATGTTGGTCATTGGACATAATTTTATAATTAAACCGAACATAAACGAGTGTCAATCTTTTGATAGTTATTATCTCTTAAAAACACGCTTTTTGTTTTGACAGCGGGATTTAATTTTAAATTAATTTCTGCCACTTCTGTGTTTTGAATTTAGGAAAATGGATTCCATATTTGGAATCAGGATTTTAAAATTGTGTAAATAGGTAACTTTTATTTTGAGACATTTTGAATAATTACTGCGGTAAATATTTTATTTACCATGGTTAAGGGTAAATCCGGTAAATAAGGGTTAAAAAATAATAATATTATAATAATACTAAATTACCCTAAAACGTGTCTTAACCCTATTGGTTGATACATGGTCGACCATGGGAATCATTGGGTCTATTTTGGGACCCCATGGATCCACTTGTAAGTGATAATGACACTTTATTTTAATTTAGTTAAAATGAATACAAAAATGACACAAGCATATATCTTTTAGAACAACAATTGTTACATAGGGTTATATATGTTGGATTTTAGATTATAAATATTCATTAGAAATCTAAAAAGATTTTCTACATAATGGTATTTTATTTATAATTTTTAGACATTAAATAATATATTTTATTTATGACACAATGATGATGCAGTAATTACTATAATAGTGAAAAATTAAAATAATTGATATTATAAACACCCAAATAAATATAATATGAAACTTTTAATGAATTAAACTAATTTTCTAGGATAATATGATATATTAGGATTTAGTTAATTGACTTTGTTCGAAGTAATCAATCTGTTATGAGTTTCACAAAAATCAACTATTGAATAGTGTCAAAATTGACAGAAAAGAGTTCTTAAAACAAATATTATATTATTAATTGATATTAAATTCCTAAAAATATAAGGTTCGGCCAAGAGACTTATATTATGATAGGTTAATCATTAATGGACCACTTGGGGGTCTCTTGGATGTATATAGTATGTTTATTAACCATATTATATAAAAATACAAAGAGACATTGTAAAAGTGAAACTAATTAACTTAGAGTTAATACTTAAAGATAAGGTTAATATAAGTACCCAAACCTGTCTAAATTCTATTGGATGAGTTGTTTTCGACCTATCCCCACCTCATCCTTTGAATAATCAACTTTGGAGCCTTTGGAAACCGAATATGAATTTATTATAAATTAATATTTCTAGCTTTTCCAAAGGTGCCCCTCACCCCTCTTATAAAAGGGCACTCCTCCTTCTCATTTCCTCACACCTCTCAAGCCACTTGGCTCGTCCAAACTCTGCCAAACTAAGCTCCCCACATCCCTCTCCTCCTCCTTGAAGCTTCCCCTTAGGCATAAAGCATTTCAAGAAGTCCTTTGGTTCCAACCAAAGTGAGTTACCTAAATTAAAGGTAACAATTTCTCTTAAAGTATTTTCATTTATTTTGCTTCTCCAACCCCCAAAATCTTTTTATTTCCTTTATTTTATAACAACACCAGTATCCTCAATATACTAGGATGTTGTTATAAGAAGGATTCAAACTACACATTCACACAACTCCATCTAATGGATGATGAACATAATGTTTCTGTGGATGGCAAACTAACGCCTCACGAAACGATGATTGTTCAAATACATCTTACCGCCTCTCATGGTGGCCATTAGGATGGCACTGTAATTAAATATGATATTAATGATATATATTCTATATATAAGCTTCTGTAATTCCATTTTATTTCATACCATTATTCGTTTCATGTTGTATATACATATGATAATTTCATTTGAGGAAGTGCGGACTACCGCCCCCTTAAAATGATATGACTCGTTCATACCACACATGGAACGTATAAAGGATGGTGTAAATGAACTTAAGTAACATATATAAAATATTATATTATACTGGAATAGTAATATACCTATGTATAATTTGGATTCGATTCTTTTAAAATAAAAATTAAATGGAAGTAGCGTTCGTGCGTACGTACGGACTACCGTCTCCACGAACGCGATGAGATTCATTCTCCATCGTATAATTTGATGATTTAAAAATGATGTTTAAGAACTTGATACCATTCTGGATATGAATAATATACATCCCATTAATAACAAATATGTCTCACATAACAAAGAATATAAAGTAAAATGAACCCGTTAACACCCGAAATGACGATAATTCTAAAATATTATTAACAAATCAATGATAAAAGATCATATATGATGTCATATTAAAGTAAATGATTCTTTTATTATTCAATAACAATTATTTCACCATTATACAGGAGGTAAACCTACCATCGACCAAGGAAAAAGTACAATGTAAGGGTTTTCTTATCTCACTTTTAATTCCGTGAGAATTCCATTGATCACCACTTAATTGTTGCATGTGGTGTATGTGTACTGCCCATGATCGTATTCATTGTGTAATATACTTTAATTTATGGGTATTTACATCATCATGGTATGATACTTCTTTCATGGGTGTATGTTTCGTAAGTTACCTAATCGATAAGGGAATTTGAGATTTCAATTTCCACTCATTTGGCTTTACACATATTTCATTGATTATATTACCCCAAGATTATGTGTGGAATCACTATTCATTTGATTATGTCATAATTTCCACTCCCCTTCCTGTGGATAGAAGTTTGATACACATAATCACTCCATTGGTAATTCTCAAGTCATTGATATGAATTTGATAAGAGTAATTCTCCATTTGTTGAGTTAAACATCCAATTCGTTGGTATTGTTTTTTTACAAGAATATGTGTGAATGTCCTTTGATTGTTTTACACTGAATATCCAATCATATTTAGTGTATTTATATTTGTCACACATAATTATGTCATTGATTTATCCTTAACCTAAGGATACAACCTTTTTGAGAAATTTCATCTCAATTTACATTCCATTGAGACTTCTTTGATGATATACACCAAATCACTTCTATGTGGTGTATATAATGTACTTTGACATAGTATATCATGAATTCCTTTATTCTCATGATATTACAATGTTTTGATTACCTCAATTATTTGTATTCAAGTGTCTCTCTTTTGGTTAGAAACTCTAACCAAAATACCATTTTAAAATGTTTTAAAGAATTATTCTTCTAAATCATGCTCATTAATGTCCATATTTTAAAAATGGTTTTAAGGATTTATTTATATGGACATTAAAGTTTTAAAATTAAAACTCCTTTTAAAAGTTTCAAAGTGGTATGGGACACTTTGATTCAAAAATATACTTTTAAATGGCTTCTTGACAAATAGTGTGACTTTTAAATGTTTTCAAGAAAAGGGGGATATTTCTCTCAAATAGTTTTGATGATTATTTTCATCTATGTCAACATCCTTCATTATTATTGATTGAGGTTAATGTGATACAATACAATCTTCCATATTGTATCGAATGAATTATGTTTGACTGTGGATGTGCTATTTTTATACCATTCATGGTTTGTGGTGAAAGTATTGACATTTCGTATGCTAGTTTAATACGAATGTTTACGTTATGTTTAAACCTTTTCATATGGGAATGCATTGGACTTAATAAGTGACGGGTGGAGCCCGCTATAGCTCCTCGATGCATCGGTAGGTCTCATGAGACAAACTAGTGTCTTGGCACAAGGCCTTGGCAAAATCTTATTTGTAGTCTTGGCACGAGGCCTTGGCTATGTGGTTATGATAGTCTGGCATTATGCATTCCATCAGTATGAAAGTGGTTATTGATATTGCATGTGATCATTCGACTAGTAGAATATCCATGTGAGTAAGTAAATGGCATTATTTCATTTTACCTTTTCCATTTTATGCTGAAGTTCAAGTTTAAAAGGCTTTTGTTTTAGTTATAAATTGCCTTAAGTGTTTATGCTCATTTATGAAAGCTTCTGCTATAATGTTATCCTTACTGAGCATCCGAGCTCACCCCTTTCAATGTTTTATTTTTTTTTCCCAGGATTATGAAGAAGTAATTTATGAATGACCTGCAGGGATAGTATGAGGGGATTGTAGTGTGGACTGTGGAAACATTATGTTGTTGTAGTAGTTTTTGATTTTATGATGTAATGTAAAACTTATGAATATATCTAGTGTTTCCAAGGCTACTAAACCAATCGGTCTTTCGAGATTTGATCTTTCTTGTGATCATGCCAATGTTACGAAGTAATGCACCGACTCTGGGCAGCTGGGGTCGGGGCGTTACAGTTGGTATCAGAGGAAGTTTAGTACAAATCTTGGTAGCTAGATTTAGATAAACTCTGATTAGAGCACGTAGACCTAAGATGAACTTTGAGGATTAGTATAAAAAAAAACTTCCTAGAATTTTGGTATTGTAAAGATTTTGTGAGTTTTCCGAGCAATACATCCCTGTCTGGATACGAGCAGGTAGAGGCGGCTCTGGCACAGATGTACCTAGGGATAAAACCCGAAAACACCGCTTTGAGCTAGACTCGAACGGGAACTGGTGCACGACAACGGGCCTTGCTGCACTCTTGGTTACGACACTCCCGGGGGATATGCTTAGGATAATTTACATTTTCTTTACAAACCGATTTAAGTAATATATACATAAGATGAGAGAAAATGACCTTGGTTAATCCTAATATGTTTCAAATTGAGAATATGGTGACATTTTAATCTCTAAATGATTTTACGACTACTATTACTCACACAATGCCTTCTGGTTTTAGTCAATGGCTGGATTCCAAGGAAGTCATAGTGACTTTGAGAATGATGTACAAGTTGGGAACAGTGGTGGCAATGAGCAACAAAATGGAATGTTGATAGGCGTGAAAGATATCGTCTTTATGCCAAATCAGTTTTCCAAAAATATGATCAACAACATATATATTAACCAACTCCCAGACTCAACAAGGAAGAGAAAGGTGATAAATGATAAGATCTCCAGCAATGGAGACCATGGAGAAAAGAAACCTCAATTTTCATCATGCAGGAATTGTGGAAAGAGACACCCAGGAAAGTGTCTCAATGGGACAACGAAATGTTTTACGTGCGGGAAGGAAGGACATAAAGTGAAGAATTGCCGAAGAAAAATGAAGAGTACTATGGAAGAAGATAAAAATGGTCCCAAGAGTCCATTTACAGTCATTTGTCGTAAATGTAGGGGACCTGGCCATTACCCGAGTGAATGTCCTATTTTATAGGATATTTTCTTGGTCAAAGAAGAAGCTATGTGGAAATAAATGGCTGGAGAAAAATTTAAAAAGTATTAGCACTCCTTGTTGATGGGTTTTCTTTGGAATAATTTTCTCTTGTATTTGTAACCCCGCAGTTTGCCATGTGAGAATGATATTTGAGGAAGAATTGTCTCTTCTCTTGTGGATATAGGTATAAATAACCATTTGGTTTTATATGATCATTGGGGTTTGAGAAAATGATATGTTATTATAATTTGGGATGAAAATGCAAAGTATGATATAACATTTGTGGTTAAATTATGTTATTTTGAGGAATTTATCTCATTTTGGTAATATTATAAAATATAGTTTTTGAAAAAGGACAACACGTAGACCGTGTGACAACCCATCGCGTCGGACAAAGCCGTGGGAATCGAACCCACAACCAAAGTGCGATTGGGATTTATCGCCTACCACTGGACTACGTGAAGTCCCTGGTTAGTGTGACTATTTTTTTTTAAATGATTTTATTGATCAATAATAAGATGATTTGGGTTCTTATGTCTTATCAAATTAATACCCTTGGTATAGGAAAATGATTTGGTGATTTAGTGATAAATGTTATTTTGGAAGATGTTCGTTTTGTTAGGAACACTATATGCCCAAGGAAAATAGAATACAATGAGGTTTCATTTGTAGAGTAATGGTGGATTTTTATCTACATTTTTATTGTTTATTTATAGTGATTTGGGTTATTTATGGAAATGATTAACCTATAACAGAGAATATGTGATGATTACTTTTAAGTATGTGACTTTAAGAGTATTTGATGTAATTTGGAGATACAATGTAACATGGGAGACTACATAATCAAATTCTTCTATGTTTTGGGTTTCAATATTAGTTTGGATTATATTAAAGGATTTTAAGGACAATTGGTTATTGAATAGTATCTATTTAACTTTGGGGTATTGTTGGTTTAATTTTAGAAATTAAGATTAGTGCATATTTATCTCAATGAATATCCTTTTGGGGGATCATTAGATCATTCAATAACCATTTTGGTTTTGATTAATATATGGTTTATCCTGCATGGATCATGTGATTCTATAGAAGTTTATTCTAGCTCTTCCAGTGTGACCAAGTCTTCTTGAATACTCATCGTTTAAAAAAAAAAATTGAGTTAGTGGTGGAAATTTATTAAAGAATGAAAATCTACTTAAAATTTAAGTATATCTCATAATGTTCTTATCCAATCTCATAAATAAAATCCCCAACATTAATAAAAGAAACATAGAACAAAAATGTTGTCCTAGATGGTACCTTAAATCATCACAAATTTATGGCTTTGGGATTTTTGGCCTTTTCATAGCCATGTTCTCTACCACTCTCCATCAGATAATTGATGGTTAGATTTCTCCTCCATATCCATATTTTCCTTCATGGAACCCTAGTATGTGTTATTTTCGGTAATCTTCATACTTTCGACTCTTTATTTTAAATAGAGGCCTCATTAATTCATTTTTCGATGTGGGATTTCAACTAAGATATTTTGAAACGTCAAAAATGTGTTATCCTAATACCCTATGTTTTGTTGAACCGATGGTATTTCAAATCATCATAGATTGATGATTATAAGGACCTCAATTTTACACTTGTTTGTGATTGATGACCTCAATCACCACCTATAAATATTTATGTTTTTCCTCCAATTATATGTCTCTAGTTGCCACCAATGTTCTCCTAATCGAGATCATAATTTGGTGGTGACCCTTTGATTTCTCTTTTTCTCATATTAAGACTAAATTTTAGTAACCCAAATTCCGATGTGGGTTTTCCCACAAATATATTATCTATTTTCAACCATTTTTTTTTCGAAGAACAATTTCAAATTGCGAGGACGCAATTTATTGAAGGAGGGGAGAATGTAACACCCCAAGATTTCATAGTGTGTTATTTCTTCAAAATAATTCAATAACTTTCACTACATGCAACACCATGTTCAAGCACACCATGACTTACCAAACAAGCCGTTCAAAAGAGGTTATGAATAGTATTAGATAAATTTTAATGTTTATATAATCCTTATAATTTTAGAATCCATATTATGAGTTTCTTAGATATAATGCAAGAACAAATTCATTTTCAGTATTGCACTTTTATCAACTTTAATAGTGAACCCTTTTTAAATACTATATTTTAAACTTTTTGACTAAATGGGGACATCAAAAATTTAAAATTAAACATCGCAAGCTTCCACGGTACGCTTTCTTTGAATAAAACAGTAGCGTGTGTTGTACGCAACCTTGAGTTTTAACACACACCACAACCAATCAAACTAGCCGTTATGAATAGTAATACCTAATTTTTGAAATTATATATATTTTATATTTAAAAATGGACTTCATTTTTGGATTCGGAATATCGAAATTATCCTAGGGTGAAATTTTGGTACTTTTCGGATAACTTTTATATTTTGATGAATAGTGAAAATTACTAAATTTTAATTAAAAACAACTTTTTTAATCAAAATAATTAATAGTGATAAATTATGAATTTGAGTGGTTTTAAAGTATATTTAGAATATATTTTTACCATTTAATATAATGTTGGTCATTGGACATAATTTTATAATTAAACCGAACATAAACGAGTGTCAATCTTTTGATAGTTATTATCTCTTAAAAACACGCTTTTTGTTTTGACAGCGGGATTTAATTTTAAATTAATTTCTGCCACTTCTGTGTTTTGAATTTAGGAAAATGGATTCCATATTTGGAATCAGGATGTTAAAATTGTGTAAATAGGTAACTTTTATTTTTAGACATTTTGAATAATTACTGCGGTAAATATTTTATTTACCATGGTTAAGGGTAAATCCGGTAAATAAGGGTTAAAAAAAAATAATATTATAATAATACTAAATTACCCTAAAACGCGTCTTAACCCTATTGGTTGATACATGGTCGACCATGGGAATCTTTGGGTCTATTTTGGGACCCCATGGATCCACTTGTAAGTGATAATGACACTTTATTTTAATTTAGTTAAAATGAATACAAAAATGACACAAGCATATATCTTTTAGAACAACAATTATTACATAGGGTTATATATGTTGGATTTTAGATTATAAATATTCATTAGAAATCTAAAAAGATTTTCTACATAATGGTATTTTATTTATAATTTTTAGACATTAAATAATATATTTTATTTATGACACAATGATGATGCAGTAATTACTATAATAGTGAAAAATTAAAATAATTGATATTATAAACACCCAAATAAATATAATATGAAACTTTTAATGAATTAAACTAATTTTATAGGATAATATGATATATTAGGATTGATTTAATTGACTTTGTTCGAAGTAATCAATCTGTTATGAGTTTCACAAAAATCAACTATTGAATAGTGTCAAAATTGACATAAAAGAGTTCTTAAAACAAATATTATATTATTAATTGATATTAAATTCCTAAAAATCTAAGGTTCGGCCAAGAGACTTATATTATGATAGGTTAATCATTAATGGACCACTTGGGGGTCGCTTGGATGTATATAGTATGTTTATTAACCATATTATATAAAAATACAAAGAGACATTGTAAAAGTGAAACTAATTAACTTAGAGTTAATACTTAAAGATAAGGTTAATATAAGTACCCAAACCTGTCTAAATTCTATTGGATGAGTTGTTTTCGACCTATCCCCACCTCATCCTTTGAATAGTAAACTTTGGAGCCTTTGGAAACCGAATATGAATTTATTATAAATTAATATTTCTAGCTTTTCCAAAGGTTCCCCTCACCCCTCTTATAAAAGGGCACTCCTCCTTCTCATTTCCTCACACCTCTCAAGCCACTTGTCTCGTCCAAACTCTGCCCAAATAAGCTCCCCACATCCCTCTACTCCTCCTTGAAGCTTCCCATTAGGCATAAAGCATTTCAAGAAGTCCTTTGGTTCCAACCAAAGTGAGTTACCTAAATTAAAGGTAACAATTTCTCTTAAAGTATTTTCATTTATTTTGCTTCTCCAACCCCCAAAATCTTTTTATTTCCTTTATTTTATAACAACACCAGTATCCTCAATATACTAGGATGTTGTTATAAGAAGGATTCAAACTACACATTCACACAACTCCATCTAATGGATGATGAACATAATGTTTCTGTGGATGGAAAACTAACGCCTCACGAAACGATGATTGTTCAAATACATCTTACCGCCTCTCATGGTGGCCATTAGGATGGCACTGTAATTAAATATGATATTAATGATATATATTCTATATATAAGCTTCTGTAATTCCATTTTATTTCATACCATTATTCGTTTCATGTTGTATATACATATGATAATTTCATTTGAGGAAGTGCGGACTACCGCCCCCTTAAAATGATATGACTCGTTCATACCACACATGGAACGTATAAAGGATGGTGTAAATGAACTTAAGTAACATATATAAAATATTATATTATACTGTAATAGTAATATACCTATGTATAATTTGGATTCGATTCTTTTAAAATAAAAATTAAATGGAAGTAGCGTTCGTGCGTACGTACGGACTACCGTCTCCACGAACGCGATGAGATTCATTCTCCATCGTATAATTTGATGATTTAAAAATGATGTTTAAGAACTTGATACCATTCTGGATATGAATAATATACATCCCATTAATAACAAATATGTCTCACATAACAAAGAATATAAAGTAAAATGAACCCGTTAACACCCGAAATGACGATAATTCTAAAATATTATTAACAAATCAATGATAAAAGATCATATATGATGTCATATTAAAGTAAATGATTCTTTTATTATTCAATAACAATTATTTCACCATTATACAGGAGGTAAACCTACCATCGACCAAGGAAAAAGTACAATGTAAGGGTTTTCTTATCTCACTTTTAATTCCGTGAGAATTCCATTGATCACCACTTAATTATTGCATGTGGTGTATGTGTACTGCCCATGATCGTATTCATTGTGTAATATACTTTAATTTATGGGTATTTACATCATCATGGTATGATACTTCTTTCATGGGTGTATGTTTCGTAAGTTACCTAATCGATAAGGGAATTTGAGATTTCAATTTCCACTCATTTGGCTTTACACATATTTCATTGATTATATTACCCCAAGATTATGTGTGGAATCACTATTCATTTGATTATGTCATAATTTCCACTCCCCTTCCTGTGGATAGAAGTTTGATACACATAATCACTCCATTGGTAATTCTCAAGTCATTGATATGAATTTGATAAGAGTAATTCTCCATTTGTTGAGTTAAACATCCAATTCGTTGGTATTGTTTTTTTACAAGAATATGTGTGAATGTCCTTTGATTGTTTTACACTGAATATCCAATCATATTTAGTGTATTTATATTTGTCACACATAATTATGTCATTGATTTATCCTTAACCTAAGGATACAACCTTTTTGAGAAATTTCATCTCAATTTACATTCCATTGAGACTTCTTTGATGATATACACCAAATCACTTCTATGTGGTGTATATAATGTACTTTGACATAGTATATCATGAATTCCTTTATTCTCATGATATTACAATGTTTTGATTACCTCAATTATTTGTATTCAAGTGTCTCTCTTTTGGTTAGAAACTCTAACCAAAATACCATTTTAAAATGTTTTAAAGAATTATTCTTCTAAATCATGCTCATTAATGTCCATATTTTAAAAATGGTTTTAAGGATTTATTTATATGGACATTAAAGTTTTAAAATTAAAACTCCTTTTAAAAGTTTCAAAGTGGTATGGGACACTTTGATTCAAAAATATACTTTTAAATGGCTTCTTGACAAATAGTGTGACTTTTAAATGTTTTCAAGAAAAGGGGGATATTTCTCTCAAATAGTTTTGATGATTATTTTCATCTATGTCAACATCCTTCATTATTATTGATTGAGGTTAATGTGATACAATACAATCTTCCATATTGTATCGAATGAATTATGTTTGACTGTGGATGTGCTATTTTTATACCATTCATGGTTTGTGGTGAAAGTATTGACATTTCGTATGCTAGTTTAATACGAATGTTTACGTTATGTTTAAACCTTTTCATATGGGAATGCATTGGACTTAATAAGTGACGGGTGGAGCCCGCTATAGCTCCTCGATGCATCGGTAGGTCTCATGAGACAAACTAGTGTCTTGGCACAAGGCCTTGGCAAAATCTTATTTGTAGTCTTGGCACGAGGCCTTGGCTATGTGGTTATGATAGTCTGGCATTATGCATTCCATCAGTATGAAAGTGGTTATTGATATTGCATGTGATCATTCGACTAGTAGAATATCCATGTGAGTAAGTAAATGGCATTATTTCATTTTACCTTTTCCATTTTATGCTGAAGTTCAAGTTTAAAAGGCTTTTGTTTTAGTTATAAATTGCCTTAAGTGTTTATGCTCATTTATGAAAGCTTCTGCTATAATGTTATCCTTACTGAGCATCCGAGCTCACCCCTTTCAATGTTTTATTTTTTTTTCCCAGGATTATGAAGAAGTAATTTATGAATGACCTGCAGGGATAGTATGAGGGGATTGTAGTGTGGACTGTGGAAACATTATGTTGTTGTAGTAGTTTTTGATTTTATGATGTAATGTAAAACTTATGAATATATCTAGTGTTTCCAAGGCTACTAAACCAATCGGTCTTTCGAGATTTGATCTTTCTTGTGATCATGCCAATGTTACGAAGTAATGCACCGACTCTGGGCAGCTGGGGTCGGGGCGTTACAACCAACTTCATCTTTTAATGTTGAAAACAAATTTTACATTTTTACTTAATTTGAAGGTACATTGAATTTCTTATAATGACCACATTCATTCTACTTCAGCACATTTATTTTCATTATTGATGAGTAATATCTTTCCATGTGCCAGGATCCTCTAAACCTGAAATAGTGACCATAAAATAATTTTTTAGAATATTGAGTTTTGTATGGATTCTGTTGTTGGACTTGTTCCATTCATTACTTCTTTTCTATAGAACAATTTGTTTGGGTGTCCCATCATTCCACTACAATAGCGTATCATGTGAGGTGCATTCCTGTGCGAAAACAATACACTACCATTCCTACATTTGTAACTATGAATCTTATGATTTTGATTCATACCCAAATACATCTCTAACTTTAGTGTTGGAGGTTTTGGTCTAACTTCAACCATTACTGCTTTCTATTTTGATCAATCTGTATACCAGATGTATTATTCTGATCAATAATTTTACTTTCCTAAAACTAATTTTTCTATTTCACTTTAATTATGAATTATTATATTGCATTTTATGTTTTCTTTTTATCCTTATTTTATAGAATAAATATTTTCTCTTGATATTTCAATTTCCAACACATACTGACCACTTCTACATCAAGTTATTCAATATGTTTTATTTAATCCTTTCCAGTACTAGTCAAACTATTGATCTTTATTTTCTATTTTCAATTTTTAGCTTGTACTCAAAAAAGTTTTATGAGTTATCTAGCATTATAGATTTAAGCTGCTCAATTTCAACCTCCAGATTAGCCTTTTTTTCTTCTTTTTATTGCATAAAGAATTTGAGATCATTAACCATCTTATTCAATTTATTTTTTTGGCTATCCAAATTTCTATTTCTTCATACACAACTTCTAATTTAACTTGAATATCATATATTACTTAAACATCTTCTTCATCATTGTCACTATCTTCCCCTATTGGGGAATTTGTGAAAACTTCCACAATAACATATTCGTTAAGATTCATTCCATCCTTCAATTCTTATACCTCATATTCTTATGAACTGTCATATTATTTTGAATTTAGATTCTTCTTTTTGAATAAATATATCTTGGAACTCCTCATATCTTTCACATTAGTTGAAATAACTCTTCTTGTTAATTCAATCATTTTCTTCATCAACATATAAAAACTTCTTATGACACTCTTCTGTAAGATGTCCAATATTTCCACTTCAAAAGAATGCAAGTGGATTTTTCCCTCTGAACTTTCCTCATTCTGTTTTTATATTTGAGGATAGAAATAATATGAAATCATTCATATTTTCTTTCTCTTTACTATCTTTAATAGTGAACTTATGCATGGACTTGAATGAAACCTCTTTGGACTTATTCTTTTCCACAACATCACTATCATTATTTCTCATCTCATAGGAAACAACAGTACTATGAAAGACGTCCAACGTCATCCCTTTTAGATATTTATATTTGTATACAAGAAATTTCTGATTAAATTGAGGTGGTGGTTTTCTCAAGATATCATTATCAATATTTATTTCATATATAATTTCTTCAAGACCATGCATGTATTCCATAATAATATTAATACTGTTAAATAAAAAATTAGCATATTCATTAGGGTGCATTATAAGATATTTATACATGATCCATAGAACCTACAACTTTTCTTATTTGACATTTGATTCATCCTCATAAATATTTAACAAGGTTTTACACATTTCATGTGATGACTTACAAGACATCAACATTATATATATTTCATTGGATAGTGATCCCCCTAAAGAATTGATTCATTTGTAATTTTCATAAAATTATCTATATTATGATTTTGATAACACATTACAGTCTATACTATTAGATATAACATGCATTGCAACAATAAATACATCCACACCCAATGATCGAAATATGTTTTTCATTCCATTATTACATAGTTTAAAATTATTTCCATCGAAGATTGGGATCCCTTTGTGATTAACAACATTCATTTCTTCAACAGAGAAAGAACTATTGAATTTCATACTTTATCTATAATAAAAATAGTTATCCCAAATATTTTAAATACACTGAGTTGGCAGGGGGGTGAGTGAATTAAGGTGTAACAGATTCAAACAATTCCACTTTCAGATATTGTTTCATTGTTAGAAAAACACTCTTCTCTCCTATTCCCATAGTAATGTATGAGCATGATGGAAATAATGCATGAGCCGTAAAAATTTTACTTGGTTCACACTCACTAGGATACATCCAAGGATCATATAATAGTGATGTTTTGATGCACAAAATCCAAAATGTCTCAATGACATATTACAATATTTAGGCTATATCACTTTTATGACTAGGATCACTGCCTTTACATTGTTTAGGGTCATCCCACTACTTTCACAAGGGTCACTCACGATGTTTATTTCTCTAGATAAATGATGGTTGAAAGGAGCATCATATTCCTCTACAATTTATCATGATTCTATAAGGGGTTCACACACAATTTATAGGCTTGTAGAAACCTTCATTTTCATGACCTAATGCATCCTTAATTGTAAGTAGGTGTTTTTTTGAAGTAATATTTTCACCCGTAGATGAATTTTCTTCCATGTACTATATAATTTCAAAAGTTACATTTTTAATCAATTTTAGTGCCTTTGTGAACTTCCATTAATCCTTCGTGAACTTCCTTAAATCCTTCGTGAATTGCATTGCACTGCATCGTATAAGTGTTTCACAAACCGCCTCTTCTTATGGGGACCATCTATTCTTACATGGACCACATATTCTTTCATGGAACTCCTATACTTCGTAGATTAATTTTTCTTTCATGTATTTTCTATAATATGCAGTCCCTTTTCGTTCAGGGATACAGATCCCCACAAACTCCTTTCATAGAATTTTCCCCACAAACTACTTCACCCTTCATGGAATCCTTCCTTGCAAACTACTTCAGACTTTGCTGGATTCTCCCTAAGGAGAGGTTATTTTATAAATAAATTTTCTATACTTAATGATATAATTAGGTTCCTTAATATAGGTAAAAATATCTGTAAAACCCACTAATCCAAATTACCATAAACTTTTATACACTACAATCTTCACTGCGAAATGTTATACGGTCTGCATAATGTTCTTCTTCATTGTAGTGAATGATGTTTGTAACACCCCAAGATTTTATGAGATATATTATTTTTAATTTCTTTATTATCTTCTGTTGTACGCTACACTAAGATTATCTTGCACAATACGCAACACCGTATTATCTTGCAGTATACGCAACATTATTCATGGATCGTGTTACACACAATTTCAAGTTTGTTTGATATTAGTTATTCTACGCAACATTTATTGTTTATATATATTCAATGTATAAATGAAATATGGTTTGATTCTATTATACGCAACAACAAATGAGTCTTTCACTACACACAACCCTGACTTGGCTTGCATTACACGCAATCATGACCTTCCTCGATAGTGTGTGTTGTATGCAACACCTAGTTTAACTAAACAACCATATATGGTTATAATATTATTATGAAATAGATGTTATGAATATTAGTAACTAAATTTTAAATTTTATGATATTATAAATCATCTTACACAATTTATAGAACATGGTATGAGAACAAAACAAAATTTTTGGGTAAAATAAGTATTTTTAAAAAAATGCAGTTTTGCCGCCTTTTGATGGAACACCAACTTTAAATCTTGTTTTTTACATTTTAAGAAGTTAAATTTGATAATATAAAACTCTTATTTATACCAGGATATAAAAATTTACTATGGATAAATTTTTGTTATTTTTCTGATAAGTTTATTATTTTGATAAATAGTAAAAATACGTGAAATTTTAATTAAAAACAAAATTTTTCATCAAGATAATTTATATGGATAAATTATAGTATTGAATTGTTTTTAAGTATAAATAAAATATATTTTTACCATTTAATATAATTCATGTCATTACCATTATTTTTATATTGAATTCACAGTTTAAAACATTCCAATCTTTGACAATGTTTTAACTTTTAAAACTGATTTTCTTAACAATGAGATTAATTTTAAATTAATTATTGGAAATTCTTTATTTCAAATTTTAAAAAGTAGATTCCATATTTGGATTCATTGGTTCTAAATTATGTTAATATTTTGCTCTTATTTTTTTTATATTATGAATATTAACTACGATAATTTTTATTTACTACAGTTAAAGGTAAATTAGGTAATTAAGGGTAAAAATAAGATTGTAAAATTACCCTAACACCTTCCAAAATTATATTGGACTACTGAATGTCTACCAATATCACCTAAGGGTTGGATTAGATTCATTTTATGAACTTTTTTCCATGAAAATAATTTAATTATTTTTAAAACCAAAGAAAGTGACAACATGTCACTCTCTTAAATCTTATAAGTATAATAATTTTAATTTAGTGATAAACTTCATGAAACTTAGAAATTAAAAAGTATCCAAAAATAAAATAATATTATCTACATCATGTGAATTTGTTTATAATTTTTAGGGATTAAATAATTATCATTAAAGGTGACACAATAGTAATGTTGAAATTATTTTATGGATTCAAATATCAAATAAATGGTTTAAAAATATTAAAATAAATATTATATGAACTATTTAATGTTCTCCAATATTTTTATAGATCAATATGACATGTTATTAATATATTTAAGCTTTTATTTCGAACATATCTTCTCTGTGGAGTTTATTTAAATTCAAATAAATGAATATTGTCAAAATTGACACTATTGTTATTTTATAAAAATAACATAATATAAAATTGTTTAAAAATAAAAAATATATTAAAAAATTATAAATTAAGATTTATATAGTCTAAAATTTCGTAAAGTATCCAATTATGGAAAATTCACAACATAAAAGTAATTAGTTATAACAATTTAAAATTTAGAATCATAATACAACAAATAAAATTAAATAGATTAAATAAGGATAAATCAAGTTGATAAGGTTTAAAATTAATTTACAACATGTATAAATTTTATTGGTTGATGTTATTAAAACCCTATAGCATCTAATATTCTAATTTGAGTCATTTTTTGAGGTTTTTATGCGGGGTTTGATTTATTATAAATTAATATTATTGAGGTTTCCAAAGGTGCCCCTCTCCTCCCTTATAAAAGGGCACGTCCTCCCTCTCCTCTATACACAAAATTGATCCTTCAAGCTCAAAAAAACCCTACCCATTACTCTTCTAAACTTTACTAGTAAAATTATGGAGGTTCTGGTCCTCTCAAAAGACCAACTCTATTACCTTAAGAGGATGTTTAAAGGAGGCACGTCGAGGAAAAGGTAATCTATTCTACCGATTCTTTAAAGTTTCATCCTTCTTCTACTTCCTCTTATTTAGTTGTTTCATTATAAATTAATAACATAAATATCAATCATATACTTATTTGTTATTATAAATATGAAACAAACGAATTTCACCTTATATCGATCCTACGGAAAATGAAATCAACGCGCGTGCGTACGTACGTAATATGGTCTCCACACCGTGGTGTAATTTGTTTTTCCACCACCACCTTACATGGATGGGTATAATGGATTAAATAATATCTATATATGAATTTTATAACATCATAATGATTTTGAGATATTATATCATCCACTCCAATTCCCTTCATTAATTATGAGAATGATATCATCGCTCGTGCGTACGTACAGATTACCATCTCCACGACGCGATGTGATTAAATCTCCATGTTAACCATTCAAGAATGATAATAAAGTATATATAATGAATAATAATGTTATATATAACATAATAATTCTACTGGATTTATGTATATGTTATTTACTTACTTCCATTCAAGTCAATAAGAAAAGGAAAACATCGTTCATGCGTACGTACGACCTACCGTCTCCATGAACGGTGTGTTTCATTTCATTTATCTATATATTTGAAATATATATATATATATAGTAAATATATATGATATATAAATAATTTTTTACATTCTGGAAGTTAGTAAATCAAGATATAAGTAATAATAATATCAAGAACAAAAATTCCAAACACGTATGATAAATTAAACGATTTTACCAAAAACGCTGCTTTAACAAGGAATTTACAAAATAACAGGTAATATAAAGTTAAAAGTGAACCATATATGATATCATAACAATGAATATGATTATTTAATAAGTCAATGAAATTATTCAAATCATTATACAAGAGGTTTAGATACATACGAAGCATATCAGACATAAGGTAAGGGATAACTTTTCCAATCTCATTTTTATCCGAGATTGTTTATTCGTAAGTATTTACTGGGGTTATATTTTTCATCCATGTCCATAAAATGTTTTTCATTAAGTGTTTAATATTCTTCCATGTATGTTTAAAGTCACGTTTTCCCCTCTTTGATTTTTACTTTGTGTTATGGAAGGAATCTTTCTTTTGTTTACCATACATGGTACTTTTTGACTTTTCTGTTAAAAGTACGAGGAGAATGTTTTGTTTAACTTATATGGAATGAACATATTTTTACGGTTTTATAACACCTAATTTTCATGAGGCTTAATATACAATATTTCATGACTATTTTCAACAAAATATTTTTCTTTTAAAATTTCATGGCATTTTATGAAAAGAAAATGATTTTGAAGAAGAAAAAATATTTTCCTTAAGAATTCATTTCAACTATTTTATCAAAGCCATTTTCCATCTAAGATGATATTATCTCATATGTGTATGTTTCAAATATAATGTCTCTATTATTTAAATGGTTTCACTATTCTTACGATGAAATTATATTCTTTTGTTTTATATGAATTTTTTATGATGGGATGATGTTTATTAAACACATTTTATTCTTTGGGTTATGATAAATGATTTATGTTTATGTTGTAGCACACGTAAGAATGATTTCATTATTTGATGGGTGGGACCTATATCTCCCTCCAATGCATTGGGTAAAGATTTATATCTTAGGAGATAGACATGGATGGAATAAAAAGTTAATCTTGTTCAGTGATACAGGACAGGAACAAGGAGTGAACTCGATTCAGAAAGGGGATTTGTCCACTAAGATGGTCTTGGCAACAATGCCTTGGATACTATGGAAATCATATCACGTGCTTAATGGTTTTCCAAAATTACATGTTTTGTTCCCATGCTAGTTTATCATGATTAATGGTCCTTTATGATCTATTCCTTATGTACTATAATGTTTTATGTCATTGCTCATGATTTTGATGTTTAGACTTTAGGCTCAGGTTTTTTTACATTCAAATGTCTATGGAATGTTTTATGTTCTCTATGTTTACCCTTACTGAGAATTTCAGCTCACCCTTTTTATGTTTTCATTTCCCCAAGATATAAAGAAAGGTTTTAGGTAAGAAAACAAAAGGGGAAGATCTTTATAAAAGATGTTGAAGATATTTCACCATGATAAGAAGATTATATTAGGAGTTTCCGAAGACACTAAAATATTACGGTCCTTGTCTGTCTATTTTTTTGTTATTCTGAAAAAGTAATGTAATGTCCATGTACGTCAAGTTCGGGGTCTCTACAGTTGGTATCAGAGGAAAGGTTTAGTTAAACTTTGGAAACTAGGATGCGATAACTTTAGTGAAATCCCTAGAGATATTTCTAAGGTATTTCTAGGGATGTTCCTAAGGTTAAGTATAAATATAGGTTATAGTCCTAGAATTATGGTAACAATATTATAATTAAACCTAATATGTAAGATATT
The DNA here is from genome assembly GCA_963277665.1 of Viscum album. Classification (NCBI taxonomy): domain Eukaryota; kingdom Viridiplantae; phylum Streptophyta; class Magnoliopsida; order Santalales; family Viscaceae; genus Viscum; species Viscum album. Next base: position 20,670 of record CAUJRU010001828.1, read on the forward strand.
GAAGGTACCCCCAAACTTTATTATGTTGTTTTCCATAGCATGATTTTTTCCTCTCACACTATTCTTTTTGGGTTTTATAAAATGGATGGAAATATGAATATTCACGATAATGGAGGATATGATGGACAATGGAATGATATTCTTCCTAAGAAACCAAATGAAACGATATTTGGAAGTCCAAACATCATTATTATGTCTAATCAGCAATCTCATAATATGATCAATAATCTCAACCTTGGTAAGTATCCCGACTCATATAATAAGAGAAATATGGAGTTTCCTGATGATCATAGAGGAAAGAAAGTTCAATTTCCCTAATGTAAATAATGTTGGAAGAGGAATCATGGAGAATGTTTCAAAGGAACTAGAAGATTCTTTGGGTGTGGAAAGGAATGACACAAATCTAGTAAGTGCAAAGGAAATGGTTCATTTAACACCCTGGACAAGGATAATGGCATTTCTACGACATCAACAATGATCAAATGTTTTAAATGTGGATTGTATGGGAATTATGCAAACCAATGCCCTAAGGGAAAATATCATGAACAGAATCATCATAGTCATATGGGTAGTATTTATATTGATGATGATGATGAGACTAAAAATGATATGTGAGATAAAAGAATTGTCGAAACTCGGTCAACGGTTTAAGAAGGTAGTGGAATGATTTATGTTTATTAAGAGTTATGTTGTATAGGTAATCGTACTATGGAATAAAGACACATCTAAGGATTGTTACACTATTGTTTTTCCTAATGTATTTGAAAGTATATGTTGAATGGTACCGGTAACCATGAAAGGCTATTTAGATAATTTTGGAAAGAAGATGATATGCGCATAATGAATGGATAAAGAGAAAATAATATTTTGGATACTATTAATGAGATCATGACTGATATAAGGAAAAAGTGATATCATGGTTTTAGTATATAGGAATTATGGGATTTTTGTATGTGGAAATAGTTAACTTTTGGCAGCATTCATGTTTTTCATTAAGGTTAAATGGGTATTCATTTTTCAAGAGAATACATGATTAAGGTATTCACATGTTTGGAATGCGATCAACAAGATATATCTTATGATATATTGGGGATAAATGATGGTATTCATGTGCTTGTTATATGAACTTTCTAGTAATCATTTTCTTTATACTATGAGATTTTATATATGTAATTTGGATAAGTCTAAAGATTGGAATTTATTTTTTTGGACATCAGATTTTTTTTTAAGGGTAGTGATTTTTTCGATATTATTTCTGTAATGTTATAATAGTGTTGTTTTAGAAAATGGACAACCTATAGGATGGGCGAAAACCCATCATGTCAGACAAGGCTATGGGAATCGAACCCACAACCGAAGTGAGACAGGACATTATCGCCTACCACTGGCCAGAGGAAGTCCCTGGTTAATATAAATTAGTTTTAGTTTATTAAGTGGTATGATATATGAAGTATAAGTCCATTTTAGGAACCAAATACGATTAATATCACTATAGATGGACTTATGTATATTTAATAACTTTTTCTAACTTTTTTTTTGATACATATGGAATGACCTATCATTCTATCACATGATATTCTAACACTTCATGAATGACAAATTCAACTTCATTTCTTTATGAGATTAAGTGGAAATTGTTCAAGGAATGTCCAACGATGATATTGTACCAAAATCAAGAAAGTGTTTATTCTAATTCCAATTTTTTCCAACTTTAGGGAAATGATCTTGAAAACCAAAAATTTTGTCCTATTGCCCTCATATCTAATGAATCAGATGGTACCTTAGATCATAACAAATTTATGGCTTTGTGATTGTGGGATTTTTTATAGCCATGTTCACTACCACTCTCCATCAGAATTTGATTGTTAGATTTCTCTTCCACATCCATATTTTCACCTATGTTCTCCTATTTCGGAACCTACGCGATGAGATACTTTGGGTATCCATTTTGTTTCTAACGTTCATTTTTAAAATTATTTTTTACCATTCCTTTTTACAATGTGTGTTTCTATGAAAGAAACTCTCAAGTAATAAACCATTTATAACCCCGACAAATTTTGAAGAAGAAATTCATTTTACGTGGGGTAGAATGTAACACCTCAAGATTTTATGATATATATTATTTTTAATTTCTGTCATATCTTCTGTTGTATGCTACACCATGATTATCTTCCGCTATACGCAACACCGTATTAACTTGCAGTATACGCAACATTATTCTTGGATCGTGTTACACACAATTTCTAGTTCATTTGATAGTAGTTATTCTACACAACATTGAGTGTGTATATATATATATATATATTCAATGTATAAATGAAATATGGTTGGATTATGTTATAAGCAACAACAAAGGAGTCTTTCACTACACACAACCCTGACTTGGCATGCATTACACACAATCATGACCTTCCTCGATAGCGCATGTTGTACGCAATACAAGGTTTCACTAAATAACAATATATGGTTATAATATTATTATGAACTAGATTTTATGAATATTAGTAACTTCATTTTTAATTTTATGACATTATAATTAATCTTACAAATTTAATATAACATGGTATGAGAACAAAATAATTTTTTCGGGTAAAATAAGTATTTTTCAAAAAATGAAATTTTACCGCCTTTTGATGGCGCACCCACTTTAAATCTAGTTTTGAATTGTTTATAAGTTAAATTTTAAAATATAAATCTCTTCTTTAAAATCAGTATATAAAAGTTTACTATGGGTAAATTTTTTATATTTTTCTTATAAGTTTGTTATTTTGATGAATAGTAAAAATACGCCAAATTTTAATTAAAAACAACTTTTTTCATCGAGATAATTTATTTTATTAAATTATAAAATTCAATTGTTTTAAAGTAAAAATAGAATATATTTTTACCATTTAATATAATTCATTTCATTACCCTTAATTTTATATTAATTTCATAGGTAAAAACATTTCAATCTTTGACAATGTTTTAACTTTTAAAACCTGTTTTCTTAAGAATAGGATAAATTTTAAATTAATTACTACAACTTATTTGTTTTAAATTTTGAAAAATGGATTAAATATTTGGATTAAGTGGGTCCAAATTATGTTAATAGGTTACACTTATTTTTTTGATATTATGAATAGTTTCTACAGTAATTTTTATTTACCACTGTTAAAGGTAAATCGGGTAATTATGGTTAAAAATAAGATTATGAAATTACCCTAACACCTACCAAAATTCTACCAGATGACTAAAGGTAGACCCATATCACCTAAGGGTCGGATTAGATTCATTTTATGGACATTTGACCTTGAAAATAATTTAATTATTATTAAAAACAAGGAGAGTGACAACATGTCACTCTCTTAAATATTATAAGTATAATAATTTTAATATAGTGATAAACTTAATGAATCTTTGAACACGAATAGTATCCAGAAATCTAATAAAATTATATACCTCATGTTAATTTATTTATAATTTATAGGGATTAAATAATTATCGTTAAAGGTGACACAATAGTGATGTTGAAATTATTTTAGGGATTGAAATATCAAATAAATGGGTTTAATAATATTAAAATAAATATTATATTAACTATGTAATGTGATAAAATTATTTTATAGATCAATATGAAATGTTATGAATCTATTAAATCTTTTATTTAGAAAATATATTCTGTGTGTATTTTATTTAAATTCAAATAATTGAATAGTGTCAAAATTGAAACTATTGTTATTTTATAAAAATAACATAATATAAAATTGTTTAAAAATCACCAAAATATTTAAAAATTATAAATTATAATTTATACGGTCTGTAATGTCATAAATTATCTAATTATGGAAAATTCCCAACACATAATTAATTATTTATAACAATTTAAAATTTAAAATCATATTACCATAAATAAAATTAAATAGATTTAATAAAAATAAATCAAGTTGATAAGGTTTAGAATAAATTTACAACATGTATAAATTTTATTGGTTTATGATATTACAACCCTACCTCAAATAATATTCTAATATGAGCCATTTTTGGGGTTTTTATGTGGGGTTTGATTTATTATAAATTAATATTTTTGAGGTTTCCAAAGGCGCCCCTCTCCTTCCTTATAAAAGGGCACCTCCTCCCTCTCTTCTTTACAGAACTTTTAGCCTTAATGCTCAGAAAAACCCTACCCATTACTCTTATAAACTTCCCTAGTAATATTATGGAGGTTTTTTTCTCAAAAGACCAACTCTACTCCCTTAAGAGGAAGTTCAAAGGAGGCACGTCGAGGAAGAGGTAATCTATTCTACCGATTCTTTAAAGTTTCTTCCTTTTCTACTTCCTCTTATTTAGTTGTTTCATTATAAATTAATAACATCAGTATCACTCATATACTGATATTTTATTATAAATATGAAACAACCCTATTTCACCTTTTATCCATCCTACGGAAAATGAAATCACCGCGCGTGCGTACGTACGAAATACCGTCTCCACGCCGTGGTGTAATCTATTTTTCCACCACCACATTACTTTTATTGGTATAATGAAGTAAAGAATAAAAATATATGGATATTATAAAATCATACTAATTATGTGATATTATATCATCCACTCCAATTCCATTCAATAATTATGGGAATGATATCATCGCTCGTGCATACATACGGATTACCGTCTCCACGAAGCGATGAGATTCAATTTCCATGTTAACCATTCAAGAATCATAATAATGTATATATAATAAATAATATTGATATATATAACATAATAATTCTACTATATTTTTTATATGTTATTTACTTACTTCCATTCAAGTCTATAAGAAAAGGGAAACAACGTTCATGCGTACGTACGACCTACCGTCTCCATGAAAGGTGTGTTTCATTTCATTTATCTATCTATTATATATATATATACTGAATATATGTGATATATAAATCATGTTTTACATTATTTAAGTTAGTAAATCAAGATATAAGTAATAATAATATCTATAACAACAAGTCCAAACACGTATAATTAATGAAATGATTTTACCGAAAACGCTACTTTAACATGGAATTTACAAAAGAAAGGGTAATATAAAGTCATAAGTTAATCATATATGATATCTTAACAATGAATATGATTATTTAATAAGTCAATGACATTATTTAAATCATTATACAGGAGGTTCGTATACATACAAATCATATCAGACATAAGGTAAGGGATAACTTTTCCAATCTCATTTTTATCTGAGATTGTTTATTCGTAAGTATTTACTAGGGTTATATTTTTCATCCATGTCAATAAAATGATTTTCATAAAGTGTTTAATATTCTTCCATGTATGTTTAAATTCATGTTTACCCCTCTTTGACTTTTACTTTTTTTTATGGAAGGAATCTTTCATTTGTTTACCTTACGTGGCACTTTTTGACTTTTCTGTTAAAATTACGAGGAGAATGTTTTTTTTAACTTATACGGCATGAACAGATTTTTACAATTTTATAACACCTTATTTTCATGAATCGTACTCTACAATATTTCATGAATATTTTCATAAAAATCCTTTTCATTTAAAATTTTAGGGCATTTTGTGAAAATGAAATAATTTTGAAGAAGAAAGGATATTTTCCTCAAGAATTCATTTCAACTGTTTTATCAAATCCATTTTCCATCTAAGATTATATTATTTCAAATGTGTATGTTTCAAGTATAATGACTTTATGATTTACATGGTTTCAATTTTCTTATGATGAAATGATATCCATTTGTTTTATATGGATTTTTTTATGGTGGGATGATTTTTATAAAACCCATTTTATTCTTTGGGTTATGATGAATGATTTATGTTTATGTTATGGCACACATAAGAATGATTTCATTATGATATGGGTGGGAGCTATATCTTCCTCCAATGCATTAGTTAAAGATTTATATCTCATGAGATAGACACAGATGGAATGAAAAGTTAATCCGGTTTAGTGATAGAGGACTGGAGCGAGGAGTGAACTCAATTCAGAAAGGGACTTTGTCCACTAAGATGGTCTTGGAAACAATGCCTTGGCTACTATAGAAATCATATCATGTTCTTAATGGTTTTCCACAATTACATGTTTTATTCCCATTCTAGTTTTTCATGATTAATGTCCCTTTATGATATATTCTTTATGTACTGCAATGTTTTATGGCATTGCTCAGGATTTTGATGTTTAGATTTTATTCTCATGTTTTTACATTCAAATGTTTATAGAATTTTTTATGTTCTCTATGTTTACCCATACAGAGCATTTGAGATCACAATTTTTATGTTTTCTTTTCCCTAGTATATAAAGAAAGGTTTTAGGTAATAAAACAAAATGGGAAGATCCTTATGGGATATGTTGAAAACCTTTCACCAAGATTATAAGATTATAATCTGAGTTTCCAAAGACACTAAACTATTACGGTCCTTGTGTATCTGTTTTTTTGTTATTCTGTAAAAGTAATGTAATGTTAATGTACGTAAAGTTAGGGGTCTCTAAAATGGATTCCATAGATGAGAAAACCTTTACGTTAGCTATAATCACTTAATAAATCCACAAATTACGTGCCTCCCACAAAATGATGAGCCACCTATGAACTGTAAGTTGTTTGTAAACTATTTTCATTCTATAGTCTGTGGAGTGTGCTTCAAAGTCCACATTGTGGTTCTATGTGGAAATATACCTTTTCTGATTTCTATTCATAATTCAATGTACTCCTTTATGGTCTTCAAACATCAATTTACAGTCTATGAACTACTCTATATGAACTCAATTGCATAAAACCTTCTTTTTTCATAAAATAGAATCCTGATTTTGAGCCCCCAAAATTTAGAAAACACTATGAAACCTGGCCACCTTAAATATTTGGTTCGGCAACACCAACCATACGGATTCATGGTCATCTATCTCTTTCAATATACTTCATCAACCAAAAAACATCAAAATAGAACCTTGAAGTATTTTCTCAATAGTCTTATTGAGGGAACACTTGCCACCTAGGAAAACCTCATAATGAAGAGGACCCCAAGACCATTCCCTTACCAAGCCACCATTGGTTGGTTCTTACACCCAACCTATCTATCAGTATGCACAAAGTTTACCCACCTAGGAAATTAAATTATAGTGGGGCAGGAACACTCACCCTATAATCATCTGGGATACCATGAATCCTTTTAAGCTTCTCAATGTTCTCACACAACCAAACCCTATGACCATCCATTTTAGTTCTCCACTGACCTATACCTAGGAGACACTATGGGAAACTATAAATAAATCCTTTAAATATTTTTAGAAATAAATTCCTCAAAGTAAATACTTAAATTAAAAATGTCTATTTACACATTGTGATTAATTATAGTATCATAATAGAATATAATAATTCCATCCTGAATAACCATAGTAAAAAAGAAATCATAATTGAGAAAAGAATAAGTTGAGTTAAGAAAAATCATTATATCTTTTGAAAATGTTGAGTCAAAATTACATGAGATAAATATGTTTGAATAGAACATTAAATATCATGAACTATAAGAAAATAATGATTAAAAATATTAAATTTTTGTTGATACACCATTAAAAATAAATTATGGTTTATATAATAAAAAATATGTATTAATGGGTGGAATTTAGACAGTAAACCCTTACCTAGTTCTTGATTTGATTGGGGCATGTGCCTAAATTATTTGGTACCTTGATCCTTATCTTTGAGATATCATTGTAAATCAAGGGTTTTATATAAATAATTGATCCCATAGTCCCATAAAAATGAGAGAGGATTCTTGGAGGATTAAAATGGAAGAGTTTCAATAAATAATTATATGGAATGAGAGTGGAAGGAAGAGTTGGAAATTTTCCCTTTTATAATTGAAGAAACATGTACTTTTGATAATACACTTTATTTTTCAATGATATCATGAAAATATTATAGGGAAAATTACTGCAATGTTTGTAAATAATTTATTTTTTTGTGATTTTAAATCAATAAATCCTCCAACACCCATTTTATAACTTGTTTTAATCATCTTCAATCCTTTTTCCACTTTATTGTTAACAATTTACAACTTAGTTTCTACCATGATCACTAGATTTTATCCTATTAGTTTATATTTTAATAAAAATATATGGTAACAAATATGAAAAAATTTTGTTGTTATAACCCAACATTTAACCTCTATTTAATCCAATTGAATTTCTATAAATGAAAAAAATTAACCATGAAATAAAATCATATAATATATATAGAAAACTATTTTGTTGAAAACAATGATGCTTTAAAAATAATTTGTTCTAAATATTATATAAAATTATTTAGAAATTAAATAAATGATAATATATTTATGTAATTGTTTAAGAATAATATCATAGTATCTATGTAAAATATTTAAATTTAATATATTAGATAAAAATTATTCAATATTAATAAAAAGATATTATTAATTAACTCTTTCACAATTTTTATAGTCATTAATTTTAATACTAGTAATCACAATTTTATGTCAAAAAAGGAAATTTAACTTTTTATATCGTATTAATATTATGATCTAAATATTAAATATTTTTTTTTAATTTCTATCGTTGATGAAAACCAATTATTATATAAGTGAATATAAACCTTTTTTTAGTAAAAAATTACATAAGTTCCCAAAAAATTCAAAAATTGTTTTACCTTTTCAAAATAGTATTTTTAAATGATTTATTTTTCATTATAAATATTAACTTTTATATAATAATTTTTTAATAAACATTAAAGCCATAAAAATTGTGGTATTAGCAAAATGAGTATTTTTTTACAATTCACCAAAAAATATTTTATTTTTGAACAATATAAAAAATTAACCCTAATATAATATTTAAATGATTAATTTTATTATAATTTTAATTCAAAATAATTGTAATTTTAAAATTTATAAATGTATCGTTTAAATAATAAATATAAAAAAAATCATTTTTTATAGAAAAATAAACATTTTTTTTAAAATTTAAAATAAAAAACATGTAAAATAATTGTGATAAATATATTTTGTTTATGTTTAAAATCACATGATTATATCATCCTAATTTATATTTACATATCCTCTAATGATCTCTATATAATATTTAATCATAATGAATTCCATGGTTATAGTTGAGGGTGGTGATTTAGTAGTATCGATCTTGTTGAAATTTCAATTATCTAGAATTCCTCTCACATAGGATTTCAATCATACCATAATTATGGCAGCTCCACTCTATATTTTTATAGATAAAACCCTACTGAAAATACCACCTTTTCAATCTTGGAAAGATGAGCCTCATAAGGGAGAATTATGCTACCCAATTCAATTTCTTTCTTTTTCTTCATTGATTTCATAATATGGTTACTTTTTTATACCCTATAATTTGATATATATATATATACATATATATTGTTATAGTAAAAGTTGATAATATTATTTTAAATTATATAAATTTCATTTTAGCTGAGTGTTGTGTGTGAATCAAGATACTGAAATAGTGTTTAATTAAAGGGAAAAATTATGTAGTAAAATCTTGTGGCCTTATATTTTCCCTCTTAAAAAAATTTAACCCTCAAAATTTTAATTATTAATCACTAAAGAAAATAGTTAAGGATGCTGTTAAGGTATTCATAACTCATGGTTTGATTTATAAAAATGTTTCAACTTTAGTAACTTGGATAAGTGTAGGAAACTCATATTTTCCTTCATAATAGAAATTTCACAATCTGTGGTTTCTTCCTAACCATTTGAGATAAACATGCCTCATTATTAGGTATCATAACTATAATATTCATATGATTTTTCTGAGAAATCTCATAGATATAATTTCATTTCATGACAGTCATAGGTTGATATGAAATGTATTTACTTATTACAAGAAATAAATTTTCCAACAAGTATATTAAATAAATCCGTTTTAAAAATAACATTAAATTTATCTAAAAGAAAGATAATAAGACTTTCATAATCCATAATACAAAAAACATGAAGATTATTAATATACCTTGTAAAACATAATGAAAAAAGTATGAATTTTTATTTAAAATGAAAATAGTATGTGATGACATACATTACATTAGATATAAAAAATTATAGACTGATGAATAAGTGTGTCCAAAACCACCTAATTTCTTCAGTTGTAGTCATTGCATAAACTTTTTACTTATTCCCATTGTCTAGGAGGTGGTTAGGTACCACTACAATATTAATCCATTATATCAGTTCATTCATTTACAAAATGTCTTAATTCGTCAAATATAAAATATGGAACTACTAGTGGATCCTTAGGAAGAAAATTATTTTTCTCCTTCATGTTAACAAAACTATACTATTTCCTTGGAAAATTTTTCATGATGTCCTCCTTCATGATATACATAATAAATTCCAATTCCTTTGAGACAATTACTTGGGCATCCCTTCCTATATTTGTGACACAAAAGAAATTGAGTATTTCTTCCTTTTCAAAGTTCATCATCATATATTCTATTAATTTACATTATTCTATTATCTGGTCTATTTGTATTTTTAGTAATATTAAAATTGCTAATAATATCACAATATGGTTTTTGGGAATCACCATATAATATTTAATAGAAACTTCTATCCAATTTATTTTCCCATTATGAAAAATTACTGCATTTTCCATCAGATCCATTATTCACTTGGTTCCTATTAGATCCAACCATTTCTAAAACCAAAATGTTTAATTACGAGTGATTAATATTTAAATATAATTATCTTAAATAATATTATGATAAAACGATCTCAAAATGTAAGGACCTCAACCCTAGTTTCCTAGATCCAATGCCTTATATTAATAAATTGGTATGTTTACAAGGACATCAGATCTCGAATGACTAAATATTTTAGTATTTTTTGAAAACTAGATACAAACATAAGATTAACATTACAAATTGAAAGAAAAAACAGGATTGCAACTCCATGGTAAACACCCATAAAATCATAGATTATTCCTTTAAGTCATTCATATTAATATTCATATTTTCATCTTGGGGGAAAATAAAACATAATAAAGGGGTGACCTAAGATTATTAGTAAGGGTAATTAATACAGATGAATATATCATAAAAATAAATATTTTTCATGGTGAATAACTAAATACACATGCTTTAAAAATAAACTTGCGCATAATTTGGAAGGAATAAACACTGATTACATAAAACCTTATAAATTATCTTAATAGAATAAAACATAACCATGGATATTATACTAGTTAGATAATAACATGGTTTAACAATTACTATTATTCTAATGAATGAATGCATAATGGCAGACATATGAATCATATTGTCAAGGCCTCGTCCAAGACGTTTGAAAATACTTGGGTTAGGTGGAAGCCAAAACCCAATTCTATTTTGTCTCATGAAACCTATTAATGCATAGAACAAAATATATCCCCCCTTTTCAATTTCTATTTCCAATTCATTTTTTATAGGAATATATCTAATCATAAACACAATGAACATATGAAATTACTTTCCTCAATCTGTAGATATAATCACTAACCATTTTCAGTAGTATGGTGAATGGTATCAAGATTTCACATCCACAGTAAAAATTATCACAACCCATTTAATAAAATATGGGAGATTATAATCAAAATAGGTTAATCCGAATACAATATAATATTCAACAAGGGTGTTGAAATAAATGAAAATTCTCTAATAAAACCATCAAAGAATTATTTTGAGTAATACTCCTTTACGTTGAAAAGAAGAGTTCTTTTGGAAAAATATTTACATTAAACAAGAAATGAAATAATATAGTTTTTTAAATTATAAAATTAATGGTTTTATAAAAGTAATGGTGTCTTACAATATATTATAGAGTGCACTTGAAAATAGGTATGAAATCGGGAAGTTCCCTTCAATCGACCTTACTTATTGTGAAGAATTGAGAAGGGGACCCTTTTAAGACATGCATTTTCCAAAAAAAAGATTAAATAACTAGAATAAATGATTTGTAAACATATAACTAGAATTTATAGGAATTATAAAAAATAAATTAAGAATTAAAATGGTTTATAGTGGAATAAATCACAACCCGAATGAAAATTGAGGTTCGAGAAGAAACCCCTTACCTTATGTCCGAATGAGTTCTATATCTGACCTTAAAATATTGGATATTTATATTTCTTCCAGTAATTCATTAATAAAATTTTATATAAGTATTTTTATCACTATAGTTTTATTAATTTAATTTATGGCCTTACTGATTATTTATAGAGTTTAATTTCATCATTATGGAGAATTCATTTTCTTGGTATTCATGACTGGTTCACTTGTTTATAAGTAACAAAGTTCATTTAAAATGGGTATAATTTTCCATAATTGAGATTATTTGTTAATAATGAGAATAAAAAAGTGTAAATGTTTATATATATATTATTTGGTTATATGTTATGAGGATGAACCAATAGATAAGCCATATAGTGATAATCATTTAGATTATTACGACTATATTTTGATCACCATGAACTATTTTTATCATATGAATTAGTATTATGTATATATACGGGTTATAGAACATTAAATAAGTTATAATACATATATTATAATCTGTATTAACAATAAAAATGGTATCATTACAAGCCTTGAATAAGAAATTTAGGAATGAAAGTTCATCGTCCACAAAGGTTGTAAATTGGCACCTCCTTGACAATGATTTTGTTTTTAAAATAAAAGAGAGAGAGAGAGAGAGTAAAGATATTGATGATGGTTCATACATTAACATGATATCATTATAGTATATATATTTTAATAGATTTATCTTTATAAGTTTTATAGACGAGGTGATGATAGTATGCATAATGAACTTTAAAAGAAAAGAAAAGGAAAAGGACGATGATTTTATCTTTTGAATAATCCTCCTTGAGAACCTCCTTAGAGAAAGGGGTTTTGGTATTTTGGTAATAAAAATAGTTCATGGACATGGGGAGAGACTGGGGAAGAGTATTTGGGTATAAAATTGACAAGATTCAAGGTTTAGAGGAGTGAGGAGGGGGGGGGGGGGGTGAGGAGTGGTTTTTATAGTGGAGGAGAGGGTTGATTTCTCATTATTCTATTCATTATTTTATTATTTTTCTCAAGACAATAAATAGTATATATTCTTCTGAATAAATATAGTAATAAGTTTATGTGAGTTCTGAACTAGGGTAATTAAATCATCCATGACTTTAGGAATAGTGTATTTATTTTATAATGTATTTATATTGTTAATTGTCATGTTTTTCATTTCGCTAAAAATTCAAGTATTTCAGAAAAATCATAACAACTCACCCTAACAATTTTTAAACATGTAGAATTAAAAAAAGAAATTAATTTTCTTATATAATTTTATAATTATGAGAAATTTAATTTTCAATTTTAATCTTCATTTACTTGAAAAATTGATTTTTTAAAGTTAAAAATAATTTTATAACACCCTAAAAAATTAACAAAGGTCTTATTATATTATCCTAAAATCATAGAAAAATAAAATATTTATTTATGAATAAATGTTTTTAAAATGAATTTTCTTTTAAATAAATTAAATAAAGAATTATAATTAAATATTTATTACTCATTAAATACGAACAAAAAAATATTAATTTTTAAAATATTCAATTGTACTATGATATAATTATACCATACTTTCATTTATAAGGTGACTATTTTTTTTTACTCTAATGGATGAGAACTATTAATTTGGCCAATTTACTATTCACAAGTGTCATATTACTATTCATAAGGGCACATTACTATTCCAATGGGTCAAGGTACTATTCTCCCAAGAATTAAGTTGATCATATGAGAATATAAATATCATACCGATCAAAACTGTATGTGTTTGTTTTTTGAAATTCAAATTATAAAAGTGGATAAATTAAGATTAATGACTTGGTTATAACAATCTTGTTTAAATAACTATAATAACAGTGTTATTTAGTAGAGGATTATTATTTTATGCATTGCATTCAATATTAAATTTATTTGTAAATATTTGGGGTGTTAAATTGTCCCCTCCTTAAATAAATTTTTATCCTCAAAACTACTGGAATGTTACCTCATAAAAATATTTGGGTAGATCTTAATCATTATTTTCTCAGGCTCCCATGTTACCTTTTCAATTTTATCATTTTCCATAATACTATTACCAGCCAAGTAGTTCCATTCCTAAACACATAGTCATTAGTGTCTAGACTCTAGATAGGATCTTCACAGTATGATAAGTTAGGTTCCAATTCGATTCCTTCATCTATGAGGACCAACATTGGGTCTGACATGCACTTCATTAACAAGGAGTTTTGGAACATATTTTGTACCATAGAATGGCTAGGCAGAATTTCCAAATGATAATCCACAGCTTCAATTCTATATAGTATTTTAAAAGGACCAATGTACATGGGGATTTGTTTCCCTTTATTCCCATATCTTATAACACCCTCCCATGGAAATACTTTCAAGAAAACAAGATCTCTAACATCAAATTCCAAATCATTCCTTCAATTATTAGTATTGATTCTTTTCCTTCTTTGAGCTTCTTCGATACGGGTTTGAATAGTCTTTACCTTATCTATTTTTTCCTCTACCAGATCTAGGTCTAAAATATTTCTTCACCAACATCATCCCAAAATGTAAGAATATGACATCTCTTTCCATAAAATGATTCATATGGTACCATTTGAATACTCTAATGTAAAGTGTAATGTAGGGAAACTCTACCAAAGGAAAATAATAATCCCACACACCTTTAATGTAGAGGGAGAAAGATCTCAAAATGTCATATAATGTTTGAATAGTGATTTCAGACAACCCAACAGTATGAGGGTGATTAGAAGTACTCAAAGGAAGATCAATATCCAAAGATTTATGAGGACTTTTCTATAATTTCAATGTAAATTACAGATCAAGACCAGACAAAATTAAGAGAGTTTTTTCCTGAAGTCATACAACTTCATTAATATAGATCCTTGCAAGGAGATCCTGTATAAAATTCTTTCTTGTAGTAAGGAAATGTGTAGATTTGATATGTAGAAAACCAATTAACCTCATTTCATCATCATTTATTTGATTTTTGTGTAATATAGTGGAAAAATCTATAATAATTTCATCCCATTTTCATGTTTAAATAATAATAGGTTCCACGAATCCCCTAGGATATTGTCTTTCAACCTTACCCTTTTGACAGAGTAAACATCTTGATATATAGTCAACAATTTCAGGCTTCATATTATCCCACCAGAAATGTTCCTTCAAAACACTATACATCTTAGTTATAACAAGGTTTATAGAGAAATTCAACCTATGGGAATCATCCAATAACTTCAATTTTAGCTCAAGGATTGAGGTTACATATAGAATCCTCCCAAATTTTTGAATTCCATTCTGATACACAAAGTATTCGTAATTCCCGTCATTCACCATAATAATTTTATTCTGAATATTCTCATCATCAGACTGATAACTTTGAATCCATTATAGTAAATATGGTTTGGAAAACATTTTAAAAAGTAGTGATGCTTCCCCTCCCATGATAATTTTCATATACATCCTTACTAGATCTATGTACACAAGATCTTTGTAATTCCTCAATTTGTTTAGAACCCCATGACCCTTCTTGCTCAATGCATCTGCCACCTTATTTTCCTTTCCAAGATGGTAGTGTCTGGAACAATAATAAACCTTATGTAGATAGATCCATCACCTTTTACTCATTTTGATTTCCTTATGTGAGAATATATATTTCAAACTAGTGTAATCTGTATATATCTCACACCATTCACCAAATATATAATTTCTCCATATCTTTAGAGAAAATATTATATATGATTTCTCAAGATGATGCATTAGATAGTTCTATTCATGAGTTTTTAACTACCTTGATGCAAATGGAATAAATATATCATTCAACATAAGGACACAAAAAATTTATTTCTTTGATGAATCATGATAAATTATAAATCCACCATTTACCAATGGTAGAGTCAATATTGAATAATTAACTAATGTTCTCTTCAGCTCTTCAAAACATTCTTCAAGTTATTCTGTCCATACGAACTTAACCCCTTTATGTGGAAGCTTGGTTAACAGGTAAGATAATTAAGAAAAGTATTGAATGAAACACTGATAATAACCTGGTAAACTAATGAAAATATGTACCTTATTTATCTTCATTTGTGTAGGCCATTCCTAAACTACCTTTTCCTTGACATGCTCAACTAAGATTCATCCATGGAGACGATATAAATAAGAAAATAAACTCTATGAAGCCTAAATTTACATGTGCTAAATGTCCCATATAACGCATTTCTTATAAGAGGCTTTAGAGTAATAAGTACGTGATTCTTATGATTTCTGTATATTTTTGAGTATACCAAGATATCATCAATAAATATGACAAAAAATTCATCAAGATATTCCGTGAAAGCTCTATTCATTAGATCCATTAAAACAGAGGCTGCATTAGTCAATCCAAAAGGAATTGCTGTAAATTTTTAATTCCAATCATAGTTCAAAATTATATCTCTATAATATCTTACTTCGTCACACATAACTGATGATATCTAGATTGAAGGTAAATCTTCTAAAAAGAACTAGGCACCATGAAGTTGATCAAATAAATCCTCAATACAAGGAAGGGGATACTTGTTCTTTATTATAATAGCATTGATTTCTCTATAGTCAATGGACAGCCTCATAGATCCTTCTTTCTTCTTGACAAAGAGAATAGTGTCTCCCGATAGAGAAACAATGGGGAATATAAATCATTTATCAATAAATTCCTCTAGTTGTTTCTTTAGTTACACTAATTCAGCTATGGCCATTCTATAAGAATGATTTTATACAAGTCTTGAACCATAAATTAAATCAATAGAAAACTCAATTTCCCACTCTAGAGGATGTCTTGGTAAATACTTTTGAAATACATCAATGTATTATTTCACAATATGTAATTCCTCAATTCAAAGATTAATTTCCTCACCCATAGAAATTTTGGTCGCATCCTTTCAAAGAATTAAATTCAGTAGAGCTACTGGGGGTGGATCTAGATAAGAATCATATGGTGATGTTTTTAATCTAAAGATAATGGATTCTATGCCTTATCAAATATCATAATTTATTTCTTCTTGAAATATATTTTAATATCATATTTTGAAAGAGAGTCCATACTAAAGATTATTTCAAAGCCAACCATAGATATGATAATAAAATAAGTAGATAAATCACATTTATATGCCATAATGGGAACTTCCTAACACATCTTTGTTGGAATAAGACTTCATTTAGAGGTTTTGAATGATAAATTTTTTATCAAGGATAATTGAAAATATAATTTTTTTAATGAAAACTGGGAATATATAAAGGAATTCAATGAACCAGAATCAAATAAATAATTAGCTAAATATGAGGAGATGATTAATGTACCAACAACTACATCATTCAGAACTCCAACCTCAATTGTTGTGATCACATAATATTGTCCTTTCTCTAAGGTAAATTTTTGAGGAAATTTTCCGTGATGCTCCTGAAAAAAAAATTCATAGAGTCCCATCTAACTATAATTTTAGAATTTAATATTTGTAGATTCTTTATTTCTCTTACAATCCTGGGCTTAGTGGAATTTTTATCCAAACACATAAAAAACTACTTTTCCTTTTAAGAAGGCTCTAGGGAGTTTCCTTCCATAGGAATCACATGTTGGAAAACTCCCATTTTTATTATTCCCTTTATCCATTATTTCCACTAACACCATATTATTCTACTTTTTTCCTTTAATGTCTTAAGACTTAGATAATTATTTCTCTCTCTTGATTGCACATGAGACTATATATTCTTATGATGCGAATGTTTGGGAAACCAATTCCCTTCTGAGGAGCAGTTTTAAACCCTCAAAGAATTGATCAATCTTGCTCTACAGATTACGTATATAGTCAATGAAATGTATTTATATCCTTGTAATTTTGGATTCATACATGGAAGCATTCTCATCCCCATTCTACCTCATATTCAATAATTTTCATTCCATACACACTCGTTGTTCGGAGAGAAATATATTTTTTCAGAATTTCATTAAAATTTCTCAATTGTATGTTTTCAATAACTTCTCCATAATTTGGGTTTTGAATCAATGAACATAATTAATCTTAATATTTTGATAGATGGTAAAATTCCATGACAACCTATTCTATCTGGTTACTTCCCATAGTGAGAAATATATTCTCTAATGAAATTTTCCACTGCTGAGCTATGAATGGGTTTGTAGTTCCATTAAATGATTGAGGATGCTACTATATAAATTGGTCTAACATTTCTCCACCATATTGAGGATATAGATTCTATATATGGGTAAGGTTATTGTTTATAACATGAGTCAGTTTTCTGAGTATACTTATAAGTTTCTCAGCACCCATCACAGCTCCAAAACTAACATCTTTATCTTTCATATGAGAGAAATCCCTACAAGGGATAACCAATTTTATTTGATTTACATTCCTTCAACTAGGTTCCATATCTAAAAAATGGCACACACTAAATTAGTCAATTAGTCATAATGTATAATATCAAACTATCAAAACACATAAAATATATCTTAATTTTATACATGCCTCATCTCATAATCATAATAATGGTTTCTTTGGGGACATATTTACAATTAAATTCTTCATAACGGGTTGTAATGAAAATGTGAATTATTCTAAGAATATCCCTTGGGAGTGTAAAACCAAGTGCATTGTGAGGATCATTGTCGCATACTAGGTTAATAAAAGTTAGTCTTGAAACACCTCTTCAGTGTTCTTACTCCTACGCACATCTGTTCCAAAACAACGTCCACTTGTAGTTTGCAGATAAGGATGCATTTACATGAAAGATCCACATAATATATACCATACCATGATTATAGGATGTTATTTTAGTATTATTATCAATGTTTATCTTATGGTTTTGTTCCCTAATCTACATTTTATATATCTAGTTTCCATAGTTTCTACTATACTTCCTCTAATAACAAATATAATGACCCCGACCCCAATTTCCTAGAGATAGTTCTTTATATTAATACAATAGTATGTTTATAAGGACATTATATCATAAAGAACAGAATAATATAATAGTTTTTTAAAACCATAAAAACTTAATATTTATATTACAACTTGAAAGAAAAAAACATTGCAACTCCAATGTAAGCACCCATAAACTCATAGATTATTTATGCAAGTCATTAAAAAACATTCCTCTTCAATTCCTAGGGAAAAATAAATCATATGAATGAGGTAAGATCATATTCTTAGTAAGGGTAGTAATATAGTGGATGTTATCATAATCATAATCATTGGGAATGATTAATAACTAAAAACCCATGCCTTTAAAAATAAACATGAGCATAATACGAAAGGAATGAAAGTTTATTACATAAAGACATATGAATTATCATTAGATATTGAAACATAAAAATGGATATTATAATATTTAGATAATCACATTTTTTTATCAATACATATTATTATAATGAGGGAATTCATAATTCCATACATCTAAAACATATTATCAAGGCCTTAGCCAAAAAGATTGAAAATACTAGGGTATTACCTCAGCCAAAACCCAATTCTATTTTGTCTCATAAAACCTATAGATGCATTGAGAGGCTATAAAGATCCCCTCCTATTACTTTCTATGTCTATTTAATTCCTCATATTAATTCCCCTAAACATAATCAACATGAACATATGAAATAACTTTCCCAAATTGGTAGACACAATCACTAACCATTCTGAGTATTATGGTGAATGGTATTAAGATAGAACATCCATAGTCAAACTGATCATAAAAAAATTAATAAAATATTTTATATTATAATCATAATAGTTTAATCTAATAAAATATCATATTCAACATATGTGTTGAAATAGATGAAAATTCTCCAAAAATATCATTGAAGGATTCTTTGGAGTAATATTCATTTATGTTGAAAAGAAGAGTTATTTTGGAAAAATATTGACATAAAACAAAAAATGAACTAATTTAGTTTTTCCGTGATAAAAGTAGTGGTTTTGGGAAAATAATTTTTTCTTAAAACATATTATTTAGTTCAATGTAAAATAGGTATGAAATCAGGAAGTTCCCTTTGATCGGGCTTGCTTCTCGTGGAGAATTGAGAAAGGGACCCTTTTAAAACATGTAATTTCCAAAAATGAAAGATATAATGATCAGAATACATGAATTTGGAACGTATAATTATAATTTAGAATAATTATATAAATTAAATGAATATTAACACTGGTTTATATTGGAAGAAATCACAACTCGAATGAAAATTGAGTCTCGAGAAGAAAACACTTACCCTAAGTCTAAATGAGTTTTGCACATGACATTAGAATCTTGAAAAACAAATTAAATACATTAATTAATTAAAAAAAATTCATAATAATTTTAACCATTATAGTTTTATTATGTTAATTTATGGCCTAATTGATGAGTTATAGAGTTTAATTTCCTCATTCAGGAGCATTCGTTTTCTTGGTTTTCATGATTGGTTAACTTGATTATAAGTAATTGAGTTCATGTAAAATGGGTATAATTATCCAAAATTGGGAAGACATTTTTTAATGAGAATATATAATTGTAAATGGTAATATATATCATATGGTAATATGGTATGAGGATAAACAATTAAATAATACCTTTAGTGATAATCATTTAGATGATTATAGTGGTATTTCGATCACAATGAACTAGTTTTGTCATATGATTTAATATTATGTATATATACTAGTTATAGAACATTAAATAATTTATAATACGTAAATTATAGTCTATTTTATCCATAAAATAACAAAATTACCATCTTTAAAGAATAAATTACAGGAAGGTGGTAAATTGGAACTTCCAGGATGTTTATTTCATTTTTAAAATAAAAGAGAGAGAGTAAGGATGTTGATGATGGTTCTTATATTAATAAGATATAATTCCTATAAATAGATTATAATGGAGTTATCATGATAATTTAGACAGAGGAGGTGAGGAGAGTATAAAGAAATAAGATGAAAATAAAATAAAATAAAAGGAAGAGGTTTTACTTTTTGAATACTGCTCATTGAGGACCTCCTTTGGGAAAGGGGGTTTGGTCATTTGGTAAGACCAAGAGCTACTGGATGTGGGAAGATACTAGGTAAGAGTATTTGGTAATAAATTTTACATGATTAATGGATGAGATTATTGAGTAGTATAGGGGGTGTGGGGTGGTTTTTATAGTGGAGGATAGGGGTGATTTCTCATTATTCTATTCATTATATTTTTATTTTTTTCAAGAAAAACAATAGTACTGATTATTGTGACTAAATATAGTAATAAGTGAATTTTAGTTATAAATAATGGGTTTTACATTGTTCATGACTCAAGTAATAGTATATTTAACTCATAATGCATTTATATTGTAAATTTCCATATTTTCATATTCACTAAAAATTCAAGTTTTAAGAAAAATACCAAAATTTCACCCTAACCATTTTAAAATTTGTATAATTTAAAAATGAACTCCATTTTTTTAAAATAATTTTCTAAATATGATAAATTTATTTTTTAATAAAAATCATAATTTACTTGAAAAATATAGTTTTTAAAGTTAAAGCTGATTTTATAACACCCTAAAAATTAACAAATGTATTATTATATTATCCTAAAAAAATCATATAATAAAATAATTTTTTTTGAATACATTTTATGAATATTAATTTTCTTTTTAGTCAATTAATTATAAAATTATAATTAAATACTTATTACTCAGAAAAATACCAACACTAAATTATTAATTTTTAAAATATTCACTTTTACTATGACATAATTACATCATACATTCATTTATAGAATTATTAATTTTATTTATACTTTAATGTATAAGGTTTATATTCATTTCTCTAATTTATTATTCATAAGAGTCATATTAAAATTTAGAAGGGTACATTAATATTCCAATGGGTCAAGTTACTGTTGAAAAAATAGTTGATCTTATTAAAATCTAAATATCATACTGATTACAACCCTGTATATCTATTTATCCAAACTTAAATCATAGAAGTGAAATTTTATTGATTAATTGTTATGTTATAACTATCTTGTTTAAATAACTATAATAACAAAGTGTTATTTCCTAGAGACTCAGTATTGTCAGCAATACATTCTATATTAAATTTATTTTTAAATAATTGGGGTGTTACGCATAATTTATTACTCTTATGAACCATCACATTAGTAGTTAGTTCAACCTAAATCACTCGTGGTTTAATATATGTTTCTCTAAGTTGTGTTCTCTCATACTACATATCATAATTCCAAAACTTAACAAACACTTGATACTTCCTTATAAAGTGATTGTGATTAACCAAATTATATACATTTCAGAGTATATTAAAGTGTGTATTTTTAGGCCAAATCATAGTGCACTGAGTGAATATTGAGTTAAACTCAACTGAACATTTTTAGGGTGATTTACACTAGGTGAATTTGTTCCATAATTTCATTCACTTTGTAATATCGAAATATGGATTTATTTTGTAAGAAACCATTCAATCCATACTTTAACAAAACGGAAAGATTTTATTCAACATATAGAATCATCTATAGGGATTTTACTAAAATTGTCTAATATTAATCCCCCAAAATAACAAAACTAATCCTAAAAAACAATGAAACATTTCTTTGATACAAACTATGAAAATCCAATCATATAATATCATTATTTTACATCATTTATATAAATGGAACATTACATATCAAAAAATAATTTATCAATACCCATAATTTACGGTTTAGTGTCTTTGGGAACTCGCTACATTTACAATTTATTTCAAAATATTTATAAACATTTATACATAATTGGACCATGAAAGACTCCTTATAAAATTATCATAGGTTATAATAATATTTATAACCCAAAGAAATGGGATGATAAGAAAGGGGTGAAATTAATCTCATCTTAAAAATAATCATAAGTGATAACAATTAAAGATCACAAGTGAGAATAATATAACTATGGGGATTTGATAATATAAGCCAGGAACATGAACATAAAATATATAATTCATACACAATAAATCAAAGAATATAATCATCATCATGGAGTCCTAAAATAATGAAATTATATCATAAGATCATGGAATCATAGAATATGTTGAATCAATATAAGACATGAAATTATAAGAATAAGTCATGTCTCACCTCTAAGACAATAAAAGTGGATAGAGTCCCATGATGGATTGAGTTAACTCTATATTACAATTAATATATTAGAGAAATTAATATGGTGAATTGGGTTCACTCTCCATTCCAATAAAAATAATGGAAAAAGTCCCATGGTAGATTGGGTCGAGTCTCCATTCCCATAAACATAGTAGATAAAGTGCAACGATGGATTGGGTTTACTCAAAAATATCATACATAACATATAATAAGATATAAATATTTACCCAATGAATTGGAGGGATATATAATTTTGGTCCCTCAAATCACATAATGAAAATAATATTATTTACATGCATAAATGTATTAAATGGGGGAAATAATCAATACCTAAAGAATTCACATGTAAAAACGATGATAAAGAAGGTGGTTTCATTATCTTAACTCAAAGAATTAACAATGGATATATTATAAAGACTCACATGATAAGAAAGAAATAAATAATTTTGGATTTTATAATTTTAATAAATAATCAAAGCTCTTGAACATTGAGATAAAATATTGTAAAATTCATGGGAATGATCAAGGATAAGTAAGAATAAAAATTAACTACATAGGCGATGCTTTTCAAAATATGCATGTGAAATTTTAGAGAAGTAAATAACTTATTATTTTAATTTAAACAATAATCTTACTAGATGTATTTTTCATAAAATAATGAGGTTTTTAGAAATAAATTAATGGTAATTTTTTTGTTGGGGTCACACTTGTTGCGAAATAAATAATATAAAAGATCCCTTAGGGCGAGTTTACTTAAAATATAGAATTAAAAAGGTACCTTAAAACATGTATTGTTCCCATCAATGTAAGGTAATTTAAAATTAGTTAATATATAATGAAAATATACAAAAGGCATATATGAATTACATTAGATGAAAATAGTGAAAAATAGTGAAAAATAAAGAGATCACGTAATCCAAAAGTAATAATTTTTTTTAGAAGATCCCTTTTTATATTTCAAAATACAATTATTAAAATAACACATCCTAAAGAGGGGATATAAAAATTTATATTTGAAATATTATGAGGGAAATATGAAAGTTACATTATATTATAAAAAATAATTTTTTCAAATATAAAGGATAACACTGGTGGGAAGGTAAAATATGGACAAGGAGGTGAAATCATTTTTAAAGAGAATGAGAATTATTCTAAAAAACGGTACACATTTGAGAAAGAAATTTATAATGGTTAATATTTGAATCAAATATGTGAATTTACCCATAGAGAGTCATTATAGTATCATTATAAAATAGTATAAATTTTTATTTTATAACTATAATGAAAAAGTACATATTAGGACTCAATAGAGAAGTTGATTTAGGAAAAACCCTTACAGATTATGAAATATTTGAGTCAAAGACATATGAGAGAAAGAAATTTGAATAAATTGTTAAGTATCATGAAATATAATAGAATCATGATTCAAAAATATAAAAGGTAAGAAGATACACAATTCCAAATAATAAAACGTGTATAATAAGAAACATATACAAATGGGTGAAAGTTGTGACAAGAAACACTTACCTATTTTTTTATTTGATCAATGCATGCACTTAACTTCTTTGATACCTTAAACATTTTCTTGAATGTATCATTAGAAATGAAGTGATTAGGATAAATAATTTGGACCCAAGTCTTATTAAATTAAGAGAATCTTCTAGAAGTATATAAATGGTGAGTTTCTAGAAAGAATTCAAAGAAATGGTTTTGGCATTAAGGGGTTTTAGTGTCCCCTTTTATAAGTAAAGAAAAGGGCACTTTTTTGAATACCCACTATTTTTCAATATTATCACGACAATATTTAATGGTAAATGAATCCATTTTTTTAATAATTTTGTTTTGGGTTATATAATGTAGATAAACCCTTCAACCACCATTTTCTATCATGTTTTAATCATGTTCCAATCACTTTACTACTTGATTGTTAAGATTTTACCACTTGATATCCACCATGGAAATTATGTTCTACCATAGTAGTCTATATTTTAATAAAAATATAAAGGAAAAATTGAACCAAATTATGTTTTTTAAACCTAAATTTATCCTATATTAAATTTATATCAATTTTTAAAAATGAGAAACATAACATTTTAATTAAAACATACAATATATAAAAAAATGTTTTAAAGAAAAGGGAGGATTTAACCATTAAGTACTCAAAATATTATAAAACATTAATAATAATATAAATTTGTGATAATATATTTATATAAATGTGTAAAAATGATATTTTAGTTCTTATATAAAATAGGTCAATTTAATTTTTTAGAAAAAAATAAACAAAATTAATAAAACAATATTTTGAAATAACCCTTTCACCACTATGTTGGTCCTTAACTATATTCATGAATGATAATGAATGTTAAATTAAAATAAGAACAAATTTTCATCACACAAGATGAATAGAAAGATATTTGAAAAATGTTGAAAACTAACCAAGACACTAATCAACAAAATATTAGTTCTCCATCTCTCCTTCCAAAAAACGCATGACACATGACTCCTAACGCCGTGATTCATTCATGTTATTTACTTCAAAAAATTCACCCCACATTTGTTTGAAATCATCTCTAGTGTATTTTTTATACATGTAGGTATTATTACCAGTCTCAGCCATTGGACCAAATCTTCTAATGAAAGGTTAGTATACGGGAAAAATAACTTAACAATAGAAAACGTCAAAGAGTCTCATTGATCAATTTCAGGAACCGTCTATTAGGGTTTCCATTGATAAATCTACTCTATCTGAATGTTAAAACTTTTAAACATCTATTTTATGAGGGTTATCAAAGCCCCGCTACTACTTCCACTATCAGCACCAGTGCCACTAATGCCCCTGTCAAATGAAGAGAGGCCTTTTGTAGAATTATTTTGAAAAATCATTCCAATTCTATCCACTTATATTGATTTTCATGTTGTTGGACGATCCTACATTGTCTATGCCACAATAATATCAAAGTAGTTATTTTTATTCTAATATTCACATGGATCTTACTATATAATGTATGTTATTTATAAGAAAAAAATGGGTCAAGAAAGAATCTATGAACTAGTTGGATTTCCCGTCAAAATTAGTCTCAAGAGCCTACATTATCCGCATAGTGACCGAGGCCATCTGTGGTCTTGTTTCATTCCCACAAAAAAATTCTTCAAAAATATGTTTCAATTTTTATTTATAGTCAAACAGAAATTTAAAATAGTTAATCACATAACTGGTCAAAGGGTGGACAGTTCCATCCAAGACATCTGTTTTCGTTGCATCAGTTTTAAATGCTTCTTCAAAATCACCAAAGGTATCTTGAGCAATTTGGGCGAGTCTCTTCATCAATACAAATTTAGAAACTAAATTTACTAGAAGCATTTCCCTTGAAAACTACTTCAATCCAAAAAATAAAATGCACCAAAAGAAAAATACCAAAAAAACCAAGATTGATGTTGTCTCAAAACGGATTACCACTTTCCGTTCAAAGTAATTAAACATATGCCAAGCTCAAACATATCTTTTAACACATGTGACATAACTCTTGTTTTCATCATAGCTTTTCTTAGAGAGAATTTCATGCATGATCTCAAACATGTCTAGAAGTACAAACAAATTTTCTGGTGATCTCTTTCTTTTAGCAATTTCTTCTCCAAAACTGCGTAGCATTGAAACATCACTTGCAGTAACATCGGCAAAACATTGTCCCGCAAGAGAATAACTGCTGTAAAATATTCGATCACATACTTTGAACTTCACAAAAAACAAAAATTTCACATCAATACTCATAAAGTGATACAAATTCTCATTCTGGGCTTCTATAACCTCCCATTACATCTTTTAAATGTCATATTTAGTCAGTCTTTTCACTTTCTATTTATGTAGACATTCTTCCAAAATAGAAGAGTGAATCTCCCTATAAAGTTTCATTAATTGTGGCCTATTGTCAGCCTGAATAATTTTTTTCGATAACTCATGAAGAATTGGAAATATCCTTGGTTGAAGGAGAACTGATAGTGTGTAAACAAACATTTACAAGATTATAGTGTTGTGGAAATTATTCCTCGCATTAGAATCAGTGTGGTTTCTAGGTGATCCCACAGACAGTCACATTGATTTGGGCAGTCCATCAAAAAAGTGATCAGGTTCCACCAGTTTTCAGTAAGACGATAGTATCTTATTAAAATCCACTTCAAGTTTTGATATAGCTCTAAAACCACGTTATTTTCCGAAGATACTATTGTGTCCCTACTCTTAAAGCTTTTTATGGAACCAAAAAATTTCAT
The DNA here is from genome assembly GCA_963277665.1 of Viscum album. Classification (NCBI taxonomy): domain Eukaryota; kingdom Viridiplantae; phylum Streptophyta; class Magnoliopsida; order Santalales; family Viscaceae; genus Viscum; species Viscum album. The sequence goes on from CAUJRU010001828.1 coordinate 48,158, forward strand.
GTTGCCTATTAGATGTTCGATTGCTTGCAAATAGCTTTCTAAATCCTCATGTGGCCCTTAGATTATTTTAGTCTCAACCTGATGGGAGAGATCAAATTGTGCTATTATAACCTATACAGACTTTAGAGTCCTATCAATGTTCTCTTGATCTATCAGAATAGAGTGAGTCCTAGGCAGAGTGCATGTCAGCTTCTAAGGTAGAGAGTCAGTGGCTGAAGGAGCCAAGTATTGATACCACCTTGTCAGTGATGGTATGGTTCTTCTAAAGTGACACCTTCATCGAGGTGGCTCTTTGACTCAGCGACTCCACGATCACTTCAGCGCCCATCTTCACATATCTACACCTCTCCACCTATATTCGCTTGACTATAATCATAGTAACCATCATTTTTTCCACAAAATTATTTCAATATTATGACATAATTTGAACATGTTGATCTAAAATATTAAATAATTTTTTTTTGATTTTATATCTATATGTGAGGAAAAATAGTTTTTAATATAAGTTAATATAAAATGTTTTTTGGGTATAATATAAATTATGCGTCCAAAATTTTAAACACGAGGTTTATGAATTCAACAGATTATATTAACACTACATATTTTAATTTATTAATATATAGTTTTATAAAATAAATCTTAAAAATATATTTAAGATATAAAATTAATGGTATCAGAAAAATTGGTATCTTTTCACTATTTACTAAAAAATAAATTTTTTCAAAAAGATATAAACCCCAAGATGATATTCTCATTATTTATTCTATAATAAATTCTATTTTATCAAATTTAATTTTCTAAATTTATATATTTAGTTGTTAAATAATGAATACAATGAAAACTATTTTTATAAAAATAAAACTCTTTTTATTTAAAATTTAAAATGAGAAACATATAAAATACATGTTATAAATAACTTATTAAATTTCTAATTACATGATTCTAACAACCTAATTTATTGTTACGTATCCCCTAATGATATCTATGTAATAACTAAGTATATGGTATGCCCCAGTGTTTTCCTCGGGTGGGGATTCTATTAGCATTAATCCTGTTGAAATTAACATAATATAGAATTATTCTCACATATTATTTTACTCATACAATAATTGATTGATTTCTACTTTTTATTATTCTAGAGAAAACACTAGAAAAGATTCATCCTTTTTAATATTGGATAAATGAACTTTATAAGGAAGAATTACAATAGCTCATTCCATTTATTTATTTTTTATTCATACATTTAATAATATGATAACTTCGTTTTATACCTTCTAATTAAATGAATATATTATAATGATAAATTTTATTAATTTTATTTTCAAGTATCTAAATTTGATTTTATTTTAGTTTCATGCATTAAGAAAGCTATTTATATAGTTTTTAATTAAGGGAAAATTATATAGTACATTATTTGGGCCTTACAAAGCTCCTCCCCATTTCTATTACTACTCACGTAAAATTAAAGACCCAAATCTTAAAAAAACTAAGTAAAAAATCATGATTACAAGGAAAAAATTTATTGTAAAACCATAAAAAATCATTTCTCATCATGGAAGATGGTCATTAATTACCTATTTATGGTCTACTTCCAAAATTATTATATCTTTGCCTTCAATATACCATAGTACCTCAATATAAAAACCCAAAATTTTTATACATACATATTACATATTTTTAGATTAATATTCATTACATTACACAAACATATGTTTATGAATTATAATATTTTAGTGTGTTTTGATACTGGTTAAAAAGTCATATAATTTGATGAAATACCCTTAACATATCCCACAAAAACATTCTCAAAGAGTAATCCTCTTAACAAATACCTAACTAAACATTTACATATAACCAATGGAAGGAAACAAAACAAATTTTGAGTCCGGATGATCAGTAAGGGTAAATATACGAGATATAAATCTATAATCATATAAAAGAATAAGACTATAATAAGGGTATGTTATCATGAACACTACTTATAAATTTTTTACCCAGCCCATCATAGATCATAATCATGTTTCATTTCATCAAACATTATCATTTCTGAAAACTTGGACCCTAAGTGTGATAAATCTTCATAAAGAAATCTTGAACCATAATATTATGACTTAAATGTATGGAACCATCACGAATATTGAAAACCAATACATAAGAAAAGGTTAACTATTAATACCATCAATACAGTAGATCAGTAATTAGAATATATTTTCTATTGTGGATCAAGGAACACCTATTTCCCATTGTGGATTAGGACACAACTATTTACTATAGTGGAGCTAGACACACCTACTTCCCATAGTGGAACAAGAAATAATAGTATCTCATAGTGAATCAGGACAAATTTTTTCAAATATTGGATCAATCATATAAACTTGTTTCCCATTATTATTTCATGAGATATAAATATTTACCCATTCCATTTGAGGGAGATATAGGCCCCACCCATCACATAATAGAAATTAAACATATGTGTTCCACAAGATCCTAACAAATTCGTTATATAATATCCCCTGAAATGGAAATATTTTCATAAAAATATCATCATATCATAACCTATTAAAATATATAGGTTTTATAATCATTAAATCATTTCATCATTGGAGGACCCATAGAAAAAAATTGGGTTTCATAAGAATTTTATCATGGTATAACCTATGAAAGAGAAATGGATTTCATAAAAATAATAACATCATAATAATTAACCATTTTGAGAAATATTTAGAATGGTATAATTGGTATATATTCACAAAAAATTACAAGTTACCTCAAAGTATGTATTCTTTTAAGGAGAATTATTTTGAAAGATAAATCACTTGTAATGTTTATTGAGGAAGATATTTTTTTTAAAAAAACATTTAAAAAAACCAAACAATATTTTGGAAATATTTTTATTTTAAAATAAAATTGAAAAAATATAAAGTAATATTCAATATAAATAATGGACATGATGATGGGAAATTACGTTCATGTTGTATACATTAAAACTATTATTATTTTCACATTTTTCTTTAAATCAAAAATAGAATTATTTTGAAATTTCCTTGAATATTACTTTAAAAATATTTTTTAAAAATTAAATATGGTTAAAAGTTTCTTTGATAAATCCTTTTGATATTTTTAAAACATTTTTCAATTTTTTTTTCAGATAACATGGGTTTGGATGAAAAACAAGCTTTCAACTCAGGTGAGAAATAAAGTCAGAGATTCCGAAAAAAATTATACCATTTTCATTGTACCTAATAATGAATAAATACTATTATTACTTGAAAATATCCTAGATAACTATAGTGTAATAAAATTTATTATTTTCTTGAGAGATGGGTCATAAGATTTTATGATCAGAAACATAATTTTAAACACTTTTGATAAATAATGATATTGTAACTTAAAATCTTTACCATATAAGAATTTATGAAATGTAATTAGCATGATAGAACATAATTAAATTAAAATTAAATTATTATTTTGAAAAAAATTCATGATATTACATGTCAAAGAGTTTTTATATACACCTCAACGAATGAAAATTAGGTCAAAAATCACTTTCCTCTTTAGTAATATTTTGAATCATAATCTTTAAAAAATAATAAATTAAATTAAAATATAAATATCTTGAAAAGAATTATATTCATGATATAACATAGAAAATGTGTAGTATACACATTGCACAAAAAAATGAGTGGCAAATTTTCATATGCCTCCAAGATATAAAACAAAGATTAAAAATCTCTTACCCTAGGTCTCTCCGTCCTTCATAAACATTCAAACCTTTAGTATAATAAATATAAGTTTATTATACATATATTAAATAATCATAATTATATATATCATACAATATATGATTTTATTATAACATTTGGTTCACCGTTTATTACCAATTCCATGTTAAATTCATGTTTTAGGTAAAAACTGATTTGTTTTTTATAAATCGTTTGATTTTTTATTTTCGGTACTATTAATTTTATCATGGTTAATTCATTTTAATGTTGTTAAAAATGAGATAAATATCATATATATTCAGTATATATGTATTTATAGTGATCCATAAATTTTATAGATAGAAAATTAAACAAATTATTCATGGACGCGAAAAGTCATACATTCAAATGAATGTTTTTTCCATTTTGAAGATTGAAGGAATAAAGAAAGATAAATAATATATTAAAATTATAGAATAATTTTCATGTAATATATATTACATATTTTCATTAAAACCATCCTTATTACATTCCATGTAAAGTGTGAACGAATCACATCACTTAGTGATGTGGTAGTCTTCCATACACACGAGTGACATTATCATATTCCAAAAATGGAAATTAAGAAGTTACGTGTGATATAATAATTTAATAAGAATAAAAATGACATAAATATAATATATAACCAATAAATTCATCATTATTTCTATCTCAATATGTGGTAATGGAAATGTGAATGACATCGGTTAATGAGGTAGTAGTCCACCGTACACACGAACGATGATTTGAAAAACCATTTTATAGATTTAGAGGTAGTTTTAGGTCATGAAATTAACATAAACACATATAAGTATATATAATATAATAATATTATTATATCATCATTGCATCATATAAATTGAAGGAGGTGGATGAAGAAATAAAACAAAAATGATCATCGAAGAACGTTACAAATTCTTCCAATAATCAAATTTGTTTTGCACCAAAAGACATCATATGTTTGATTTTTCATAAAATAAGGCTTATAGGATGTGATTAAGGATTCTGGGAAGTGATTGGGGTAGTTTTTTTTTCAATTTAAATGTTTTCATGTGTGTTAATATGTGAGGGGATCGAGTGAACTTTTATAATTGGGGAGGAGTAACATTTTTGTAAATACTAAAAAGTATTCAATAATGGGAGGTAAATATCACCTCTTGTGGCACTAAAATATATTAATACAGTATTTTAATGATTATATTTTCTATAAAAACCTCCAACATACAAAAAAACACATATTTTAAACATTTTATTCTTTAGCCTTTAAGTTTAATCCCCTTTTACAACTTTAGTTTCCACCACAATAATTAGTTTTTTAACCTGGGAAATTAAATATTAATGACTAAAAAAAATGATAATTATTATGTAAATCTTACCCAATGATTATAATTATTAAATTCAATGTATTAAATAAAAATCATATATGCCTCCAAAATTATGTTTAACCTAATTGCATATATCGTGTAAAAACACAAATATTAACCTTAATCGTTGTTATTAAATTTAATTTCATTACTAATTGTTATAAATAAATAATTTGAATTTATTATAAATTATTAATTATGATTATTTCCAATATTTAATCAATTTTATCAAATTAAATTCATATAAGCCATAAAATTTAATTTAAAATTAATCCCAAAGGTCTAGTAAAAAAATGGGGTTTTGAAAAGAAAAATGTTTAAAAGTTTGAAAAGCTTTTACATAAAAATTCACTATAAATTTGATTAAAACAACATAAACTGGAATAATAGAGTTATAATTGAACTAATTTTACTATTAAAACCATCTTAAAATAATTTTTATTTGTTCTATTTTTTTAAATAAATTAAAATTCTTATTAAAAACTATTATTTATCGATATTCCTCAAAACATTTATCTCTCAAGAAAAAAATAACTTTACCCTAATATTATTTTTCTAAATTATGATTTAAAAATGAAATTGGTTTTATCAAATTAATTTTCTATGTTCTAAAAATTAATTTTAAATCAAGTTCACGAAAAGGGATAGAGATTTTTTTTAGAAAAATACAATTTTAATTGTAAAATTGGATTTATTATTATATATTATCTAGAAATTAGGAAAGTTGAATATTAAAAATCATATTGAATATATAATATATAAATTTCATTAATATAATTCTTGAAAGTTTATTTTTTTAATTTATTGATATGAAACACATAAGTTCACATAAAAATAGTTTTGTAGAAAAATATTTCCTTTTATTTTAAAAAGGTTTTTATTTTCATTTATAATTTATTGCTCTCCAAATAATTCATTATATATAATTGAGTAAAACATATTTTTAAAATTTTGTTAATCCTACACATAACCACCATTTTAAGGGATACGTGAGAACTATCATATGACATAATAATATTTTAATAGTTTGTCCTTTTTTTAAAATGTGGTGTTGCATGTAACGTAAGACACACTCAGTTATTTCATGAAACCTAGCTAAACCTAAGGTTTTGTACAAAAAAATTGCAAATGGAATAAATATATTTTAAAAAAATATTTCTCAAAATCTGATGGTGAATCATTATACCCCCTTAAAATGAATTACCCCATAAAATCCATCACTTTGGTACCAATACATTAGGCTAATGTTTCCTCATTATATCCTTAGGTTCCCACATAACATCCTCAAGTGGGATATTTTGTCAAAGAAACATTAACCATCTACTTTTTATTGTTTCTTTAAACTTTCTATATTAATTTTAAAGTCTCCACCAATTGTTCCTTGTTAGAAAGATCATATCCAATGGTACAACATCTAATTTATTTACATGCGACGGATCAGGTAAGTACTTTTTCAGGAGAGATACATGGAATACAATTTGGACCTAATAGAGGGTTGGTGTAAACAAAAAGATATAAGATATGGTCCCAGTATGTTCTATAATTTCAAATAGAATGATATATCTAGGGCATAGTTTTCTTTGTTTCTTCTATAGAGAAATTCGTAGAATGACCTTATCACTGACTTCAAATTCTATATCATGTTGATGATTATCAACATAATTTTTTTTAGAATTTTGTGAAATCCTTACTTTTTATTGAATGAATCTAACATTATATTACATCTCATCAACATTATTAGGAACTAATAGTTTTATTTTTGAAATTTCATTCCAATAAAGTTAATTTCTGCACTTATTTTCATAAAGGGATTTATAAGGATCCATCTGAATTCTAAAGTGAAATTTATTTTTCCAAGATAAATCAACTCCAAAACAGTGTTGATCCAAACCACCATTTAAATATATAGAATAAGATATTATGATATCCACTAGAGTTTGAATTGTTCTCTCAGTAAGACCATCTCTCTGAGGTTGATACATATTCATGAAGCACAACATTATATCAAGATCTTGAATAAGAATTTGAAAAAAAATTGAGGTATACTTTAAATCCTAATCAAATACAATTGAATGTGGTACCACATGGTACCTTAACACTTCATTAATGTATATAATGAAAAATGGATCCAAAGGGAAATATTATATGATAGTAATTAAGTGTGCTGACTTTGTAAGCTGATATAATTAAACCCACAATTACCTCAACATGAAAGATAAGATAAACCCTAATGGTTACCAATACATTTAATCATTGGGACACAATGTGTAAAGGAATCATCCTAAAATATTTTTTTCACTAAAACATATAAAATATTGATGGGTTTTATTTTTATAAATATCTATTTGAATATATTTAATCATGATACACACCTAGAATATAAAACTTCAAAAGTGGTTTCAATTAATTGGACATTTTTCAACCCTAATATCATAATCCCATGATAGTATTCATAACTCTTTTGTTAATTGTACATGAAGACATATTTAATTCCAAAAAATTATTATCCTTTTATTCATTATATAATCTCTCATATAATATAAAAACAATTTCATTGGAAGCTTGGGTTCATCCCTATATTGGTAGACTATCAAATGTGATTTGTTATTCTAGAATCCATGTGGAAGGATATAATCACTTCAAAGTTCAAAAAATGATGTACGATAAGATCTTTAGAGTGACCATTCATACAAAATAAGACATGAAATTCCAAACTAAGGAGTTTTGGATAATTATGTACTAATTATCATGATTCAATTCACTTCTTATTATTGTATAATATTTCACCTTTTTCTTTTAAATTTAGAGGTTTTTGTGTATTATAATCCATATTATCCCTTGTATTGGGACATTGATTCACATAATTCCCAAAATCCATTCACTTAAAATAATGGAGTGTAGGTCGTGGATTAATTAGCGTCCAACTATACTCCATTTTATTACCCATTCCATTAATAGAATTTCTATATTATAGGTATTTATTACTATTCATACACATTTAAGGCGCCTCTGAATTCTTTTCAATCGATTACCTTGATTATTCCCCCCACATTTCTGACATGCAGATGGATGAAATTTATTTGGACCATTTGAGTATTCATGAGACTCGATATTCCTTTTTCTTATCATAACCATAGAAGTGTTGGGAATATCCAATTTCCATATCAATCATTAGTGAAAATTTAATTACTTATTTATAGATAGTAAACACTCTTATATATAAGGCATTTCTAAGACTTGATTTTTGGCCACCAAATAATCGATCAATTTTGTTTATTAGGTTGATGATTAAACAAGAAACATAAATTATAAGTCTTATGAAATTATATTCAATGGTACCAATAGATTCGTCATAATATTTATTAACTTCATGTAATTACATAAATATCATTGTTTATATAATATGAGGGATGTAATTACTAATAAATGTCCAATTAAACTCTTACCATTCTAGAAATTAAATTTCTTCTCATTCCCTCATATTCTTAATAAGAGTTAACCACTGATGTAATTCAAATTCGAAATGATAAACATCCAAAATATTTTTTTTCATTCTTTCATAACTGAATAACAACAAATATCTTTTTAGTGGTACTGTTCCATTTCTCAGTAACTAGTGGATCATCAGAACCACTAAAATAATGTGTACATTTCCCCATTAAGGACTCAACAATATTTTTATTTTTATCTTTTGATTATTTGGATGTTCCAATTTATTTATAGTATGGGAATATTTTTTTGAGAATATCAATAATATTGTGAATTCTAGATTCCATAATATTTGGTTGATTAAGAGGAAAATCATTTCTTTGTCTATTTTATTCAAAATCAACATGGTTCCTTCAATATCTATACATTTAACAAAAACAGAAAGTATAGTGTGAGAAACACTAATCATAGTCGAAAACCACATAATCATTAAAAAAGTTACTTATTGGATGTCTAAATCATGACCCCTTTCATTCAATCAATAACACCATACATTTATATTAGGTTATTCATAGTCACCATCTATTTAAATCCTTTAGGATGGTTCTTAAGGAGTCTATGAATTTGAAATTCATAACCCTTGGGAGTGTCAAAATGGATGTATAGAAACTCCTATTTTCATCCCCCAAGTGATGATCGAGTCCAGATCATTCCATCATTTTCTAAGTTACTATGCATATGTACCTCTATTCTATAGTTACATACACTTGTAGTATCCATATAGGGTTTTAATTTTTTGAGACCACTTGCTCTATCCTTTAACAAAATTCCATTGCATTTTCTTATACTTTAAATCATCCTTTAAGTTATCCTTAGACATATCCATAGAGAAATACTTAGATACATCTCTTTTGATTTAACTAATGTATTCTCATCATACTTTCGAAATGCCAACTAAACTAGTCCTCTAATACCAACTATACTGATCCATACTTTTTATACAATGATCTTATATATTTTTAGATAAATATTCAACACATTACACATACACATGCCTGAGGACTATAGTAGTTTAGTATATTTGGTGTCTAGTTAAAAAATATTATAATTTGGTGAATGATATTTAGCATGTCCCAAAAGTATATTCCACATAATACTCTTATTAGGAATACCCTAACTATACCTTTCTTCATAACCCAGGGAAGGAAGCAAAAGAAATAGTGAGATGAGATGCTTAACAATGGTTAAAATAAGATATATCAATCTATGATCATATTAAATAATAATATAAGAATAAGGGTATGTGATCATGAAAATAACTTATAAAATTCTTACCCAACCTATCATATATCATAAAAATGAATCATTTCATAAAAATTTATTGTTTCTAAAAACATGGCCCATAAAGGTGATAAATCATCATAAATAAACCACAAACCACAAAATTATATCATAAAAGTATGGAAGCATAATATCTATTCAAAACCATTTCATTTGTAAAGGTTAAATACATAGACAAGAAACATATTGGATCAAGACTCATCACCTATTTCCCATTATGGATTCAGACACACCCATTTCCCATACTGAATAAGGACATATCTGTTTTCCAAAGTGGATCAGGACACACTTTCTTCCCATAGTGGATCACGAAACACATGTCTCCCATAGTAGATCAATAAAAACATATTTCACATATGGGATCAATCCCATCTATGTTTTTTACATAGTTATCTCAAGAGATATAATTCATTACCAAATGCATTGGAGGGCGATATAGGTCCCACCCATCATATAATGAAAATCATACATATGTGTGACAGAAGATAATAAAACATTCAAAATTTCATAAGCCATGAAATTAAATGGGATTAAAAATAATTAAGTCAAAACATAACCTACAGAAAAGAGACAATATTCATAATCATTTCATTATTTCATCATTTCATGACCTATGGAGAAAAAAGTATGTTTCATAATAATTTTATCATGGTATAACCCATAGAAGAGAATTTGGTGTCATAAAAATCATGAAATTCTAAGTATAAAAATTTCAATGAAATAATAATAATGTAATAATTGTCTCATTTTCATATAAAATCATAACATACATCAATATATTTCATCTTATATAGATAATGATTTTGAAAGAAAAATCACTTAGAAAGTTTCATGAGGAAGATAAATTTTTTTGAAAATAACATTTTAAAACTAAAAATTCAGAAAATATTTGGTAAAATATTTTATTTTAAAATAAGATTGAGATATTATAAAGGAATCTTCATGTAAAATAATTTTCATAAAATCATGAAATTTTGTTCAAGCGTTGCAAATTAAAATAATGATTCTTTAAATTTTTTGAATAAAAGCCAAATCAGATTTATTTTGGAAATGGAATGGAAGATTCTTTGAAAATATTTTTTATAAAGTTAATCATGGGTAAAAATTTATTTATTAAACAATTCTGATAATTTTAAAACATTTTTGAATTTTTTTAGAAAACATGGTTTTGGAAGAAAAAGATGTTTTCAAATGAGGTGGGAAATAAATTTGGATTTTTTGGAAACATTTTCTCACTTATCTTAAGTACCAAAGAGTGGGAAAATAGTAATAGTAATTTTAAATATCACGAATAAATATATGGGAAGAAAATTAATCATTATTTTTATATAAGTTTCACAAAATTTAATCATCCGAAACATAGTCATAAACATCTAGGATAAATGCTGAAATTGTAACATAAAATCATTACCACATTAGAAAATTTGAAACCTAATAACAATGAAGTAAAACAAATAAATTAAAATCATAATAAAATTTGGAAAAATAAATTCATCATATTTAATGTGAAAATGGATTTATATACACCCCTCAAAGAAGTATAGATGGAAAACATAACATATGTCCCAAAGAAGAGAAATTGAGACCAAAATCCCATACCACTTCAGTAATATTTTGAATCATAATCCATAATAAATAATAACATATAATAAAGATTTAAATATCATGTAAATAATATTATTCATGATATAACTTGTGAAATGAGAATTATATACCCCACACAAAATAAACCAATGGGGAATTTGCATTTGTCTTGTAGAAATAAAAGAGAGAACAAGAATTTGTTACCTCAAGTCTTGACTTCCACCATGCATGTTTAAACCACATAGATAATAAATATAATTTTGTTATACATATATCATAGAAATATTATTATATATATGATACTATATATGATTTAATTAGGAACTTTGATTACCCATTTATTAATAATTTCATGTTAAAGTCACATTTTGGGTAATAATTGCTTTGTTTTTCATATAAGGTTTGATTTGTTATTTTTGGTTCTCTTACATTGATAATTGTTCCGTAATCTCAATATTTTTTGAATTATATAAATATAATATATATTTATTATATATGTATTTATAGTGATCCATAAAAGATATATATAAGAATGAAATACATCGTTAATCGAAATGGTAGGTCGTACATATACATGAAAGTTGTTTTTATTTTCCTGATGGAAATTGATAAAGAATGGTAAATAATATATTAATATTTTTTTATTTCATATATATCAAATATTTTCCCTAAAACCATCTTTAATACCTTTTTGTAGAGAATGGATGAATCACATCTCTTCATGAGGTTGTAGTCCTCCAGACACACAAGTGGCGTTATCGTATTCCCAGAAAATTGAAAGTAAGCATGTATGTCTGATATAATAATTCCATATAAATTATAATATATTAAATATAATATATAAACAATAAATAAATCATTATTTCCATCCTCTATAGGTGGTATTGAAAAAATGGTTGACAGTAGTTTGAAGGTGGTTGTCCACCATAAAGACGAACAATGATTTCTTTACGCATTTGATGGATGTAGAGATAGTTTTAGGTCATTAACCTAACATAATTACATATAAAAATATGTAATATACTTAATTTATTATATAATTATGGTTTATTAATAATTTAAGGATTTGGGGGAAGAAATAAATTAAATATGCTTATTGAAGAACATTACCTCTTCTTCGGGTATACTCTTTAGGTTTGAAACAAATAAATCATACATTGAATTTATTAAAACAATAAGGATTATAGGATGATATAAGGTATTTATAATGTTATTTGGGTAGATTTTGATTTATATAAAAATATTTATAGGTGTAAATAAGTTAGGAGAGTGAGGGCCCTTTTATAATTGAGGAGAGACATTTTTGTAAATACCCAAAAGTATTAAACAATGGGAGGAAAATATCACCTAATTTGGTTCATAAATTCATAACTAATGTATTAAGGGGATTATATGGTCTATAAACACATCCAATGTAAAAAATAAAAAATTTTAAACTTGTTAATATTTATTGTTAATGTTTACTCCCTTTTTACCATTTCAGTTTCAACAATGATAATTAGTTTTTTATCTTAGGAAATTAAATGTTGGTGACTAAAATAAAATGATAATCAATAGATAATTTGGACCAAATTATTATAAATATTAAAACCAATTTATCAAATAATATTCATATGTGTTTTTCATATTAATTATAGCACACGAGCTTATAATGTTAAAAAAGCAGCTTTTAACCTCAACCACCAGAATTAATTTTTATTTTCATTACAAATTATTATGAAACAAAATTAAGTTGAAGTTATTAAAAAAAATTTATTTTGATTATTAAAAATATATAATCCATTTCACTAAATTAAATTTATAAAATTTTCATTATTTAATCTAAAATTAAATCCCCATATGCGATGAAAAACCAATGTTTCGAAGAGAGAAATGTTCAAAAGATTGAAAATTTTTCATATCCAAATTCGATATGAAATTAATTATAATGAAATATATTGAGTTAAAAGATATATAATTGAAATAATTTAACTTTTAAAAAAATATTAGATTTTTTATTTTTCTTAAATTTTTTAAAAGAAATGAAAATTATTAATTAAAAATTAATTTTTCACTATTCATTAAATAATTTAACTTTTCAGAAAAAACCAAAAAATTCACCCTATGATAAATTTGTGAATTATGATTTAGTAAATTAATTTTATTTTATCAAATTAAAATCCAATATTGTTAAATATTAATTTTGACATAAGTGTGCCAATGGTTACATAACTTCTTTTTAGAAAAATAACGTTTTAAACGTAAAATATGATTTATTCTTATATCTGGTCCAGAAAACACATAAAATAAATGTTCAAGATAAGATTGATTATATAATATATAAATTTTATTAATATTATTCACTCAAATTTGTCTATTTAATTTTTTCATTCTAAACACAGTTGAGTTTATAAAAAATATTTTATCAAAAAAATATTTTTTTTTCTCAAAATGTAATTATTTTAAATTATAATTAATTACTCACTTAAAATTATTTGAATATAAACATTTGAATAATATTTCTATAATTTAATTAATATTATTCACACCCACCATTCCAATGGATAGGTTATTTCTATCATATTAAATAGAAATATTTTAATATTATGTCATGTTTTGTTGAAACTTATGTTTGGGTGTAATGAAAGATACACTCAATGTTTGCATATAATGGAAGACAAAATCTATTTTTTATATAATGAAAATTATATAGGAGATTAAATCTTATTGAAACAATATTTCACAAAATATCACAGAGTTTCACCCAAGTAATAAGAAAATCCTTTCCCTATGATACCATTTTATCATTAACCAACCCGGATTTTCGCAGAGAAAGACACCCAAGATTGATGTTTCAAGGCCCAAAGGGTATTAATGATCCCCAAAGGCTGGAAATAAGTTATTGAAAATCAATAAGAATACATATGAAATTTTTTTCCTAGCAAAAATAATAAATAAGTAGTACAAGAAAAAAATTTATATGTAGAGACAAGAATCTGAAACAAAATAAATAAACCGAAAAAAATTCACTATCCTAGATCTATAAAGAAAAATAAATAGAATAAGAGAACTTCTCAAACTCTATCCGAAAATTAATAAGTCCACTTTAATTGTTATCAACCTGAATAAAGAGGTACATGAACGTATGATAAATCCAAGAAACTGAATATCCTGTAATATGAAGGTGTGAGCTAAAAAGAAAAATAGGTCACCAGTTTACAAAAAATATCATTAAACATTAAAACAGAATCTATTTAATGAAATATTGAAAATAAAGATATAAAAAAATAGTATTCAATAGTTTTTCTTGAATATACCCATTTTCACATGTCCATGGTTCTTTCAAAATAAAACCAAAATTCATACTCTTTTAAAAAAATGTATATAAATTTCTGTTAAATCTTTTTTACCAAAATTATTGAAAAATATAAAAATAAAATTTCACAATTCCAAATACCCTTACCGTTGAAAATACCAATATTCTATCTTCATGTATTCATAGTTTCTTAAGGGGAACAATCTTGTACCAAACATACATGGTCATCCGCAAATAAAAGTTCACATATCAGAGAACAAACACACATCAATTGATCCCACCAAAACACTCAACTTTATCCGTTC
Source organism: Viscum album (assembly GCA_963277665.1). NCBI lineage: Eukaryota > Viridiplantae > Streptophyta > Magnoliopsida > Santalales > Viscaceae > Viscum > Viscum album. The sequence goes on from CAUJRU010001828.1 coordinate 63,216, forward strand.
TATTCTAGGTGAAGGTAAATATCCTATAGTTGGACCTAAGCCCAATATAGTGCCACCATCCATGTAATAATATTAAATTAGTGCACATGTGAACCTAGAATTCCCTCATATCCAACATGTTCTTACCATGAAATAAATTGTAGGTGAGAATATCAAAGCAATATTAATTTAACATAATTGTATCATAAAACAAATATTTATGCTTCTAACACCCCTAAATATCTATATAGAAAAATTGAATTTATCCAAGAATAAAAATATGAATCAACTTACTAAAATGAGTACATTTATCACAAGAATTCCAGAAAATATAATTTCTTTAATATATAAAGGGCAATGTCCTATAAGGTTTCAATTCACTATTTAACCATTTAATGTTTTAATTAGGCCTTAGAATCACTCTTTAAAATTAAAGGTAATGAAAATACATTTGGAAAACCAACAACATATTCATTATATAATAAAATCAATAAAAAATTTTCAATGAATTTTAAAAAATGGCCAACCCACCAAATCAATAAAAAACAACACCTTTACCATCTCATTTCAAATAAACAACATAAAAAATTTCAAAAACAATTTTCATTATTCATATAAGTCTTATAATATCTAAGATAAATAATTATTATGTTAAAATTATTTTCATATCAAGAGCTGGTTGGGAAATAAAATTTTCAGAATAAAGGATTGTTACTTTTAAATAGTTTTCATATCTATTCATATGAAAACCCCATTTTCCCTGTTTTATCAAAAGATCTTGAAAACATTAATTTTTGATAAACTTACTAGATATGAGTTCAAAACATTAGAAAAAATTTAATACCTTAATTAAAATAAAAGTATTTATAGATTAAATTTAAAAAATATATGAATGTGACACCTACCTAAAACCTAATATCTTTTAATGAAAACATAGGAAATCCACCATGAAATAACCTAAAAAGCCTTCAGAAATAAAGGTGGATCTAAATTAACCCTAAGACATAAATAATACACCAATTAAAAACAAACATATATCTTATATATATACACCATGGATTCATGGGCTATAAAATATGGAATCATAAGAAGGAAAATAAAAGGAGAAGATAAGGGGAGACCTTACCTTGAAAAATTAACATCATGTTCTAAAGAAACTAAAAGGATCTGTCAAAATATCACCAGTATAGAGAATCATTCCATTAGCATAGGGGAGATTATCTATGGAATCCATACTAACAAAAATGATGGAATTCAAAGGGTTAAATAAAGGAAGTGATACATTTAAATAACACCCAAGGACAATTTTATAATCCATTAATTAATAAGAATGCCTCTATATTTATGACCAAATGATCTGTTGGTCATTACAATATTTTGAAACTATTGACACCATGATATAGAGGTATTTACCACACCCATGGTGGTCATGAAATCTCTATAATAAGGATACCAACTTGAAAATTGACCAATGGCATAGTGTATAATCCTTTTTAGTTATATACTCTCCATGCCCTACACCACAATGTGGTGGAGGAAAAATTGGTCATGGTACATAGGGACACTATCCATGCCCCATTACCAAGAAAACACCCAACACTGTGCATGTTTGTCCTACCCATGGTACAAAAGCAATTACAAGGCTCAACACATGTTGTACTATAGCATGGTGTATACCATGTTTCACCTAGAAATGTGAAAAACTACATTTAAGCCACTAGAGTCTAACCAACGCATCCCAAACCCAAAATAAACTACCACAAATCTCGAAAAAAACACACCATAAACCAAGGATGTGAAAATATCACCACTATATAACTTTTCATCCCCATAATGATTCAAGGAAATTGGTTGACCAATTGGATGAATAAAATTATAACCTAAGAGTAAAAATACAACCAATTATATTATTAGAAACCCAAACACCAATTTCAAATGTAATAAACTCCACAAAAATTCAAATATCAAAGATGGAAACTAAATGATACAACCCTATGAAGTGAGAATATTATGAATGGTGGTCAACCCACCATGATAGAAAACAATTTGATAATTGGACCCCATAAACCACAATTCTATCCCAATGATCAAATAAAGGAACAAATTAATGATGATGAAAAATATCCATATAAATAATCCCTAATTAATCTTCATTCTAAAAAAGTAATGAAATATCCTAAACCACTCAGTAAAAAACCACCAATTAACCAACAAATCATAAAAAAGCAAAATAATATAAAAACTATAAAATGGGCCAAAAAATAATACCATATTAGAATAACAATATATAATAATTAAATTTCTTAACAAGGGATCACTCCTCAATAATAACTATAGTATCCAAACCAAGGTTAAGTATGGGTAACCTAATTTCATTCTTATAGAGCACCAAATCTCAATCATTCCAACTTGAAATCATAGCACAACCAATTACAACTCTCTATTTTTTCAATTCCTACCTGAGATAACCTATGTACAACTATAATAACGAAATTTCCCATTTCCATATCCAAATCCACCATGTGAATAGAAATAAAAAATAAATAAGGCATGATAATTCCAAATACAATCTACATGACTCAGGGGATACTCAATGGAACCAAAAGAAATGAACCAAGCAAAACCCACCTCAAAGGTTTCAGTGTCCAAAAAATATTCACCTCCTCCACGATTCCAAACACGATAATGAAACCCACACCAGTTTATACACCCTTTCAACATAAAAAAACACTAAGGTGGGGGGAGGTTTCTCTCTATCATATAATAATTTCAATTAGAAACCTACTTTTCAATCATTACCCATCTGAACTATAAATTCATGACAAGATAATGATCACATAAAGATATACATAAACATAATTGTTAATTCCCTAAGATAAAATTCAAAAATGAAATTATAAAACTAAAAAGAAAACAAAAAATATTCCAAAATAACCAAGACATAAATTTTGACATCATAAGGTCAACATGGGGGAATTTTTTCTCTTTTACCAATTAAATGGGGAGGATTTTGGTTTTAGAACTCTAAAACAAAATACTGTTACCCTGGAAAGAGTGGAAAAACTCCATGATTTTTAAATAGAGTAGATATAATAACACAATGAAAAAATATTTATAAACAGGAGTCCATTTAAATTCAGATAGTGACAGAATCTAAAAATGTATGAAGAAAAATCACCACAAAGTTAAACTCTAAATGTGAAACCCCAATAAGAAAATCATAACCGAATAAGAAATCTTCAAAACAATGTTTAAGAGAATTTCAATTTTTTCAATTAATAAATTATCAACCAAAAAAATAATTTAATTTTGAATAAATAGAATAAATTCCCATCTTTAACCAAAGAGGATTTTTATCAAAAACCATTTCACAAAAATATTATTCTTAAAAACAATTTCTAAAAACATTATGATAATTTTTAAGAAAAACGGATTTAACATTTAAATATTTCATACCTCCTATTTTGAAATATTTCAGACAAATAATATTCGAAATATTCTAATTAAAATTTATTTACATCCCATGAAAGTGGTGAAAACAATTTAACTTTATAAGTTTTTCCCATGATACAAATATATTTTCCAAAAACCAAGCGTCATCATGAAAAATATTTTAGACAAATTTCCATAAACAAATATAATTTTGAATTTAAAAATATTGTAGACACACATTATATACAATGTGTAATTTTTAATCCTGACCATTTGCAACCAATTTTCAATTTTTTTATATTTATCCCGTAATTTGACATGAAAATTAGGGCCTTTTGAAAAACCATTTGTTTAATGTAGAAAATATTTTTATTTAAATTTTATTTTTAATAACATAAATAATCATAAACCAATAAAAAATATCATATAAAAACAAAAAAGATCCTATCCAAAAATAATAAAAAATTATAGAATCATGGAAACATTCGAAAATGTAAGGATTTAACAATGGGTCTGGATAACTAGAGGCAAACCATACAAAGTCCCATGGAAGTTTATTAGGTCATACATTCTACTCATGGTTTTTGAAATCCTATTAATGTACCATATTCTATTAAATTCCACTAAATTTATATTAAAACTCCCCATGAAATAAAGTTGAAATTCCTAATAACATTCAGAAACCAAGCATGATAATAAGAAAAATACATCTCAAGAAACCCTGGACACTCAGGTCTCATCATAGAAGGTGACGATAAAGCACATATTCATGGTCCAACTCCTAAATTTTGATAACAATAGTTCCCATTTAACTTAATTACTCATGTAACCATAGAAGACTTTCTCTAGGATACCATTTTGTCATGAACCAACCTAAATTATCCCAATGAAGGACCCCCAAGCCTTTTATGAAAGGGCTTTAAGTGCATTCCTAATACCCAAGGATAGGCCAAGCCTTTTATGAAAGGGCTTTAAGTGCATTCCTAATACCCAAGGATAGGTTAAAGAACCATTAAGTAAATAATAATTCATTAGGAATGATTTTTTACAATAGTAATGCTAAATATGAATCAAAACAATAAAATGACATGGGAGAAACTATGAACAAAAATAGAATAAATAAACCAACCCCAATACAAGATCACAAATGCATAAGGACAAATAAATTGAAAAATTCAACTTAATAATATCCATGTGAATATTAATAACTATGATTTAATCTTTGTTCATTTGAACTGATAGGTACATGAACATTTTCTACATCAAAGAAACTAGATAACGATCACACCAAGATTCACTATTTCATTTCCTCTGTTACACCAATGTGTTAAATTTATTTTCCATTTTAAATTACAAATATGTTAATTTTTTTTATTTGAATAAAATAGTTATTATTAATTTTTTTAAATTGGGAATGTTACTTGTTTTTATTTTTAAATTGTCGGGAGAAGTGATTTGGAGATCTGAAAATAAATTGGGAGCAAAATGGGAAAAACTACCTAGACACCGAAGAAAATATATCCACTATTTAACATATTATAAAAAAAATCAATATTATTCAGTGGAAATTTGGTAGTTTGATCCATAAAATAGTATTATTTGACCCTTTTAAATCTCATAAGTCCAATTAGTTAATCTTGTGTTCAAAATAAACTAATCTATCCAAAAATCCGAATATTCTCAAAGACAAGAGTATAACTCAAAATTTTTATAATATCTCCCAATATAGACATCCAATAGTTAAATAATGTTATATATAGAAAGTAAATATCCCAAAAAATAAATCTTATATTTTTTAATGTTGATACTAAGATTCTTAGAAATCAAAATTTGAGTCACCAGATGTATCTTAAAATCTGGGTCCCGAAACCACCATCCACTTCATCTATAAATGGGAACCTTGAGAATATAAATTTCATGCTTGAACAAGGAGTGAAGACTTTCAATTTTAGAGTTATGTGGAATCATATCATCACCATGAGAGTTTCATATCCACATAACCTTATATAGAGAGAAATAATGAAGGTAGAATTCCATATAAACATATTTCCCCCCTCAATGAAATTCTAAATGGTGGGATATTGTTTTGAGAGAGATTCACAATTGAAAAGAGATTAAAAAGTAATATTTTTTTGTTATTTTTTTTTAAATATTAAATTAAAATATTTCATTTATTTGAATTTTTAAATGTTTTTGATTTCAATTTCATTTTATGATATGATTGAAGGGAAAAATATTTATTTCAAAACTGATTGAATTGAAATTTCAAATGGTAATCTTGTGTTATTCTGGTGGGACAAAATTATTGTCAGTTTTTTCTCTAAAATATTATTGAGATCTAAGAATTATTTTTATTCTTTAATTCCTTATATATTGACCTACAGCTAATAATTCAATTTTTGTGTCATGGTTTGGTTCTACATGAGCCACTCAAAAGGGAAAATTGGGGAACCTAGATCTTGGTTACCATTAACCAAATAATTCCATAAATTCAAACATTATTTTCAGAACTATTAACATGAAATTTTGTATATTAATATTTTTATTTTCATAAAAATATATTTTTATCAATAAAATATTTATTTTTTTAAATATTATATTATTTAATTAAGTTATTTTACTTTGAAATATCATTTAAAATCCCACATATTTTCTATTTTCTTTTTGAAAAACTTATTGAAAATACAGAATATAAACAACCAATGTTTCTTGAGAGATGACATAGGGACTTCAACATAGTATACAAGAATCCAAAAAACTAGAAACTTTTAACACATAACAATAGCTCAGGAAAATTTTGGCACTATTTCAAGTGAGAACTTCGGTTTTTAGCATGTAATTTTGATATGAACTTAGTGTAAATTATAAATATTTATGTGTTTCATTTATTACAATATATTTTTATATAATGTTTTATTCTCAAATATTTTTATAGGAATTTTTCATGACATTATATTAAATAGGTGAACTACATCCTTTGGAAAATTAATCTAAGACACTAAGAAGCACCATAAAATCCTTTTAATGAAGATAAACATAACCTTGACATATTTCTCAATCCCCCTTAATCTAAAAAAAATAAACACTAAAATAAAATAAGATTATATGTCAGAAAATTTTTATGAATTTAAAGAAATTACATCACCTTATATTGAAATTTAATATACGCACACTCAAATATAATGTTATGAACATAACAAGGAACTAAATATTTTTTAATGCACTTTTTACCAAAAGTTCATAGATTTTTTGAGAAGGAACACATAAGTATTTATATAAGTTTCATTCTATATAATCAACATCAAAACCTTCTACCATGGATGAGTAACTTGTAAAACTTATGGTGCTTCTATTATCTTTATAAGAGAGTGGAAAAGATTAGTTGTACTATGTTAACATCCCAAATAAATGTTGGATGGACATGAAACTCCTTTTTATTGAACAACATTTATATGCCACTAAAACTAAATCTTTAAGAAAGGAAAATTTTGGAATGAGGATATCTCAAGGGGAAATACATCATTAATACTTAGAAGGATTTTAAAGGTTATGTTGATGATATACACACCTCTAAATAAGTGATTAACATTTAATAAAACATTTTTATGATGGTTTAATTCATATTGATCATAATATGATTGATGATGAAATAGGTGGTCCCATTTTGGAAAAGAATCCAATCACTATAAGTAACCTCATTGAAAATATAGAACATAAAACTATATAGTTTGGTTCGAGGTCAGCGTACCCATCAAAGGAGTGCATGAGGTGAAAGGCTCCAAGTTTGAGAAGATTATGGACAAGAATTTTGAAAAGAGAAGTAACCTTCTACAAATTTTTATCTTTACCAATATAATTATAAACATTTTTATCCTATTCATTATAATATCCATCCACTTAAACCCACTAATTTGACCAATGTACTCAATTCAGGGAAAATTTTGAGGGTTATGAGGCAATTTTACCAGGCCATCCATATAACCAACCCATAAGATAATAACATAACTATCTATCTAAATTTGGATGGAAAGATAACCAAAACTATATGAAAGGGATATTATAAAGAACCTCAACATACAAGGAGCCACCAGGTGTAGGTTATCCATCCTCCACCACCACCAATAAATCCTCAACCATCTCAAAAGACTTCCTAACAAACCACTCCAAAAACTGTGCCTATACATGAAGAAAAAATAAAACAAATGGATGAAAATAATCTCCAATTAAAACAATAAAACCAAGATTCCATATAAGACATAAAAACTCAATTAGGAAAACTCACTAACTAAGTGGGTGAAATCCAAAGGCAAGGGACGGGTAAACTATCGTCACAACCCCTATTCAACCTAAGTCATAAGGTAAATGGTTGTTTTATCACCCTATGAAATATAAGAAACATAAAATATAAATGAACCTTCCATTATAGTCAAAACCTCCTAAGTAAACCACCAATATAACAATCAAAAATGATCTTAATAAAGAAACTCCTTGTTCTGGGATAAACACCAAGAAAAAAGGGTATTATCTTTTCAGGATCCACCTAGTCCATCATTTACTCTTCCATTCACACAAAGGTATACCCAACAAAAGAAATTATAAGAAACTGATCTTGATAAAGAAATATTGAAAACATTAAAAAAGTATAATTTAAAATCCCCTTAATTGATGTTGTGAAACAAATTCTATGATATGATGTGTTTATGAAGGTGATGTGTACAAAGTAAATCCATATTTGAGGTGACAAAAATGTGATATTGGGGAGGAACATACCATAATTTATAGAGATATCTATTCCCACAAAATGAAATGATCCTATAATATTATAAATAGAATGTACCATTTGGGAGTATTTATTTTTTGATGTTATGATTAATTTGGATACATCTTTAAATGTGATAAATCACTTGACATTATATTCATTTCATGTTGGGGAGTTGATGCCCATTTTAATATTTGTTCAATTAGAGAATAGATGTAAAAAACCCCTAATTTCTTGCTATAGGATATTCTCATGAGGTTTAAAAATTTAATTTTTATTATTTATTTTTAGGTGCGTAAAATAGAAGATAATAAGACGATTGGACATTTCCCAATTATATTGGGGAGAAATTTATTAACATTTATCAAAACCAAAATTAATGTACATAATGTTATATTATTTGTGGAGTTTTTTGGTGACATCTTCCACTTTATCATCCTTAATTTCATTAATCAAACCGCAAAAGAGTTTTTGTATCCCTTGATAAATTTTATTGATGTACTCACTTTCCCCACTAAAACTAATATTCATTTTTATAATCTTGTTTCTATGTTTTCATTATTAATGTACATGCTATGAAATGATTCATGTGTTGATTCCTATAATGGTTTGGGAAAATTTCACTCATGTAATTATATAGATTATTTATTACCTATTCAGTGTTTTTAATCCATCAATGATTCAGTAATGACTATCGATACGAACTCTCTAACCAAGCTAAGAAACAATGAATAGATAGGTGGTTTAAATGATATCATTCAAAAAAATAACCCCCTTTTATTCTAAACCTATATTATCATGAATAGAAAACCCTTCCATGCAACATGAAATATTCATTACCTGAGGGTTTTGACCAATTATCAATCTTAATTTCCAATAAATTATCTCCAAAGCATAAAATAAAATGAATTGACCTTTTTTGAGAGTGTAACAAATAATTTTTATGTACATTAATTGATATACCTAGCATTATAACATCATTATTAAATTATATAATTTCTTTTGAGGATGGGGTTAAACCTATAAGAAAACCACAATATCTACTAAACCCCACCATCCTTGAATTGTTCAAAATAGAGCTAAGAAAACTATTAAAATATGGGATCATAAATCCCGTCATTGACAATAAATTTTAAAGTGTAATAAAAATTATTCCTAAAAATTATGGTCGTATGGTTTTTTATATTGAACATAATGAATTTACGACAATCCATATATTTTATATACTTAATTTAGAGATTTATTACACAAGGATGCACCATATACAACCCCATAAGTTCATAACACCAAGTTTATTTGAGTAATTAGATAAATTATATAACAAATTGAAACAAAAATACAGAAACATAAACTAAAAATCCATAATATGTCCTTAAATTTATTTGATATTATAAAATTGTAAGGGATAACCTAAAGACCTACATAAGAAAGGGGTGGGCTATAAAGACCAATAAGGAAATTATCAAATAACAACACAATGAAATTAATACATTTTCATCAATATGAATATCAAAAGAATAAAATAAGGGTGAGAATCATAAACTTAAAAATTGAATAATTTTACAAGATGATAACACAAAGGAAACATGGGAATGTGACAAACACATAAAACATGACATAATAAACATAATTCAAGGATAAAAATATAGAAATCATAACATAATGTTGTTTGTATAACCTGCAATAAAACATAAAAGGTATATCATGAGATAAAAATATTACCCAATTCATTAGAGGGATATATAATTCTAGGACCACCCAGCACATTAATATCATCTATATGAATATGTATACTGCATTGATCATAAAACATAAGAACAACTTTATTGAATTTTAATCCCAATACCAATGAGTGAAGGTTATATACAAGGATGTACAAAATCAATGAAGGATCTTTACATCTAGGTGAATACCCTTGAGTGTAAATGTGGATAGGTATTCACTACACAAATTATTGGTATGGAATATCAATGTATAACTTTAGAAACATAATGGGGGTACATAAAGATTCATGGAAGGGTTTAATGAGAGTAAAAGGGGTCTCTTATAACCAAGAAATCATATGTATACTATGAGATATGTTTTAAAACATATAACAACATTAAAAATTTGAAATAAAATGATATAGTATAAAGAAGGTGACTGAATAAAGAGGAGATGGAGAGGACCCCTTAACTTTAGTGGGAACATATAAAATCATGGGAGTGGATTCATAAGATAATAGGGGTTCTTTGGGATGGATATATGGAGGGTAATGTAGAGTAAATTAATGATCAAAGAATTTTTAGTGAAGATGAATTGATGGTTGGGTGGGATTATATGGAAAAGGATAGGGTAATTATTTATTAGTTTTAAATATTGATTTTTGAATATATATAACAAATTAATCCAAACCAAAATCTATCCCATGGGTTTTCCAATGGTTTCTACCAAAGTGGAGTGAATTTAATTATTTTTTAAGTATAAGATCCAAATAAATTCAAATAATACCCTTGTTTATTTGGATGTGATTCATCTTTATAATGAATATATTTTTAAACCTTTAAATATAATATAGTATTTAGAGGAATAATTAGGATTTTTTTGAAAAATTAATCAACAAAATTATAAAAATATTTTAAAGGAAAAACATAATTTTGGAAATATATACTCTTTATAATAATTATTACACAACTTTTGGGATTTTAACATGTTATAATATTCACCTTATATTAATAATATATTTAATTTTAATAAAACAATTTGGCTATATTTGAAAATTATAAAATATTAACCATTAGATAAATTTGTAGTGATTATTTAAAAAAATAATATTTATTTTATCCAAATAACTCTATAAATCTTAAAATCGACCCTTTTAGTTAAAATTATTTTGGAAATAATGATCTTCCTAAGGATCCACTATCAAATTTATGTTTTATATTTGATGAATTTAGGCACTATGAAAACCAATTCACTAATTAAGGGGATTAAAATTAAAATTGACACCAACAACCTTATAGTCCACGGTAATAAGGAAAATACTATAAGAAAACTATAATTGATGTTGATAGTGATTATAATGAATACATATAATACCTGATTCCATTTATTTCCTTTTTCATCATATATTTCTATAAGGCCCTATCCTTAAAGCATACATAATCATGAGTTTAGATCAAGCATTTACATTCTATCACATTGAGGATATTATCAGGTATAAATTTATAGAGAATTAGGCCATAAATATTACATTACATCTCTAAAATTACAATGTATACACTTATACTCTGTCGAATTTTTTCACAGTAATAAAACACCTTAAAAAAGAATTATTTTATAGATAAATATATTCTTTAATTATTCCATACTCTTATACTTCCTTATAACCTTCAAAGAACATGGGATTTGCCAAAAAATCTATGTAAGGAATATAAAATAAAGAATAAACCTGTTAGTCCATGAGTATTTAAAAATCATGATTTTTTTCACAAAATCGAACTTTTCACCCATAAAACATAAACTATATAGATTACATCATGTAATCAAAAGAATCCTAAAAAACAACATAGAAATAATAATACATACTTGTAACTTGTGGAATCCATATCATACATACATTCTAGATTTCACAGCTACATAGGGAGTAACCTTCATGGTTACATTTAGAATAACCATCATAGAATATTCCATAAATATCGTAGTATAAGCCGTATCATTTATATCAGTCACATTACCCAATTTACAAGTACCATTACATAATTTTAACACATTAATGATTGAAATTGTCAATATTTACTCATCAATCATAAGAAATCAATTCATGATATTGAAATATTCAATCTATTCCAAAAACAAATTAAAACATTTAATAAAGTGATTTTTGAAAAAAAGTGTCTCATACCACTTTGAAACTTATAAAAGAAATTATATAATTATAATTTTAAAACATATATGTCCTTATAAATAAATTTTTAAAACCATTTTGAAAACATGGAAATTAATGTGGAATATTTATAAGAATAAATCTTTAAAACTTTTAAAATGATGATTTAGTCAAACAGTCTCGTAACACTTGAGAAGCACTTGAATGAAAATAATTATGAATAACATAAAAAACAATAAATAACATGAGAATATATACATTCATGATATAAAATGTTAGAAGGGTTTTATATACAGCTTATTGGATATTGATGGTTTATAATATCAAGATATTCCAAAATGAAAGGATATTGAGACGTAGTTCCTTAAAAAGATAATATCATTAGATTAAGGATAATTAAATACCATAATTATTTGTGAAAAACATAGGTAAGACCAATATAATTGGATATTATGTGTAAAAAAAAGAGGTTATTTACACATATTATTGAAAAAAACCAATGACATGGATATTTAACTCAATAGATGGTGTTTGAGTTATGATTTCCCTTACAATGTTCATATAAATGATGTAATAATTTATAATTGGGGGGATTATGTGTAGCAACAGTATATACACCCAAATGGAAGTGTAAATTATAACATAAATAAATAAATAGTGATTCCACACATAATCTTGGAAGAATATAATCAACGAAGTATGCGTAAAACCAAATGAGTGGAAAATAAGTTTTGAAATTCCCTTATAAAATTTCGGTAGCCTAACGAAATCATATAAAAAATAATAAAATGACTTGATTGAGAAAAAAGGGGTATCTCATCATTTTTAAATAATATGTACAATAATGGGGATATGGAATGACTAATCCCAATATAAAAAAATCGAAATTTAAGCAGGCATAACATTGAAGGAGTGCTTAAAAAGAGATGGGTTGTAGATTCCATTACAAAGATAATTTTGTTCATAACATAGATATATGAATTGTATTCACTATAAATAAGAATAAATCATGTATCAATACAATTTAATATATAAAAATTCATTTCTCACATTATCATATTACAACATAATGAAGAAGTAGATGATTAACCCAATGAATGGAAATTAGGTTAAGAAGTTCCCTTACCTTAAGTCCAAATCATCAAGTAAAATTGTTATGTTCTTGAGTAATAAACATAGGTTAATTTATACATAACTAATAACCATTTTAAAGTTTATTAATAATTTTATATTACTTATCACCATTTTATAACAATTATTTAATTATTTTTTTTCAAATTAGACATTTTGTTGATGTTTGGTACTTGAGTAAAAAATGAAGTTGTTTTGATTAGAATTGTCCATGTGGTCATAAGTCCATCATCTGAAGAATTATAATAATTGTTTAAATATCATATATATACAGAATATATGTATTTATAATAGTATATAACATTTGTAGATAATAAATGAAATGCACCGTTCATGGAGATGGTAAGCCGTATGTATGGATGAATGCTACTTTTATTTCTTTTTCATATTGAAGGAATGAAAACTAAAATATATAAATGTATAATATAATTCCAGTATTATATAAATTTTATATATTTTACATAAGTTCATTTACATAATCCTTTATATTTTCTATGTATGTAATGAATGAGTCATATCACTTTGAGGGGGCGGTAGTCAGTACTTCCGGAAATGAAATTATCATATTTTTACATTATGGAAAGAATAAAGGTATGTAGTAAATAAAAATTACCGAATAATAAGTAAAATATAAATATAATATATATCATATATAATTAAAGGTCTATCATAATGGCCCCCATGAGGGGTGGTAGGAAAAAAATTGATCAATCAACGTTTCATGAGGCATCAATTCGCTGTACACAGAAACAATATGTTTGTATCCAGTATATGGTGGTGTGTGTAATTGCAGTTCAAATCATTCTCATAAAAAATAATAGTATATTTATGATACTATAATTTTTATGTAATCATATAATAATAGTATAATAGGTAATGAATAAGGATAATAAAGTGAAGTAACTTTAGGGAAGATGTTACCTCTAAAATGGGTAACTCATTTTGATTTGAGTCAAAAGGATTTATTGAATTTATTTATGCACAAGTTATTCCTTATATGGGGAAGGGGGATGTTGGGAGATTATTTTATCATAATTTGGACAATACAGGGGGCTGTAGTGGAGTGTGTATGTGGGTAGAGGTGGTTGAATTTTATAAGAGTGGGGAGGGGCATTTTATGAAAGTACTGAAAAATTAATTTATTATATATTCAATTTTGACTAAAAATGGTCCAAAACACCTTCAATTATAATGTAATATGATTTCGGTTCAAATAACCTTCATCCAATAATTTTTATACAATATTTGAAATTTTTTTATCCTTATGTTTTTTGGTTTAACCCTTTATTTTACCCATTTTAATCTAACCATGATATCATGTTATTTACACATTGTGGGTTAATAAAATTAACATATCATGTAAAAATACCCAAAAAAAGTCATTTATGATATATTTGATATTATCTTAACCATTAGAGAGAATATTATATTTTAAATAATTGAAAAACATTTAATAAAGAATTTTATATTTTCAGTTATTAATTATTTCAATTTTTACACTATTCATAGTTGATTTTTTCAAAGATTCATAAAAACTTTATTACATAGAAAAAATGCATGAAATAATACCTCACATGTAAATTTCATCCAAAAAAATTGTGTATAGAACCAAAATGTTCAAATTACATTTATTTTAATATTAATGAAATCATTTATTTGAATCTTTCATTAATAATGTAATCAATGCATCATCATTGTGTCATAAATAAATATATTTATTTAATGTATTAAAATTATGAATAAAATAACATGATATATAAAATATATTTTTTATTTAAAATAACTATTTATAGTTGAAGAGATAATTTATATAAACCAAATTATTGTTTTTTAGTTAAGAGAAAGTTATTTATATTATACTTCCCTTATCTTTAAATTAAAAATTATAAAAGGTCACTATCAAACCCAAGTGGATCCATGAGGTCCTAAAAACGACTCAAGTATTCCCAGGGTCATACATATTTCAGAAAATAATATTAGGACACATTTTATTGTAGTTATAAAATATTATAATATTTTTTAACCTTATTTACTTGATTTACCCTTAAACTATGGTAAATAAAAATAATTACTGATGTTACTATTCATAATGTCTAAAAAATAAAAGGTACATATTTGAAAAATTTTGACCTTAGGATTTCAAATATGGAATTCAATTTTCTAAATTCGAAACATAGAACTGGCATAAATTAATTTAAAATTAATTCCTGCTGTTAAAACCAGAAAGTAGGTTTTTAAGAAGTAAAAACTATCAACATATTGACATGTTTTTATGTCTATTTTCAATGTGAAATTACTTCTAATGGCCAAAATTTGATTCAACAATACAAAATCAATCCAATTAAACATTGAAAAAAATTAATATTATAATATAACTATATAAATTAAATAGATGAAAATGTAGTTTTGAATTAAAATGTAGCATTTTCCACTATTTATAAAAATATGGATTTTATTAGAAAAATAACATGAATTCAACTGAAGTAATTTTTGATTTCCCTATTCTAGATAAGATGTTTATTTTATCAAATATAATATATAAAAGTGTCAAATAATATTATTAAAAAGGATTCACAATCAATATTCGGTAAAATGACCTTATAAAAAATGAGAGTATTTTATGCTTAAAATTGGATTCATTCTCATTTTAAGCCTATAAAATTCATTGTATAAAAGTAAAAAAAGTTAACAAAACATGTTAAATTATATTCTAGTTAGTTCTTTTCATTCCTTCAAATACAATGGTTAGACAATAACTTCCTTTTAAAATAATAAAAATATTATATAATTTTTGGAATAACACAATGTTATGTGCACCATAAAATTTCAGGAAAACCCGTTGTTGTGTGTTAGGTATGCTATCATACATATTTTCCCCTTTAAAATAAAATTACTATTAAATTCCAAACTATTAATATATATGAAACTATATTATTCTATAAATACCTAAGATCTTACATCATTCCCCCTTTTAGAAATTTCATCCTCATAATTTTAAAATTGGGCTTAGATACTTCATTGAAAATCCAACATTAGAAAAAGAGTCAATAATACTATTAATTTAATTAGAAGAAATAAAATTAAAAAAGGTCACCTTATATAACACAAACTAGTATTATATGAAAGAAAACATGGATATGGAAGAAATAATAACCATCTTTGTATGATGGAGTGTGATAGAAAAGATGATCAAGGGAATTTTAATAAATAGGGATACCACAAACTTCTGATGGGTTAAATGATATTTGATTTCCATGTATGAAAGTAAGTGGGAATTTTTTTTTGTTTTAAGGTTATGTTCATAATGTTGAGTAATTTATTTATTTGCATGACTATGAATAGAAGGAAACATACTTACTTGTCACGTTGATTTTCATCCTTTAATAAATATCTACGACAAACTCTTCTTTTCTTCCAACAATGAGTATTAAAGATGAATTGGTCACACCTAAAGTGCTAGAATAAACTTTTATAGAATCATGTAATCCAAAAAATATTAATTGTATATTTCCCCTATCATTAGAAAATAATAGAAAACCAAAATGGTTAGTAAAAGATCATATAATCCCAAAAAATAATAATCCTTTATAAAAAGAAATACTTATATTAATAACCAAAATCCAACAAAAAATACCACATAGTTTAACAAAGACCATTCAACAAATAATTTTCCATATAATTCCTCAAAAATAATAATCCAAAATAATATTAAAACCCAAAATTTAGAAGGATTTGATCACATATTATTCCGTGATAAATATTAACATTTATCTCTAAATAACATTGACTACTATAAAAGTCACATACTGAAAATGAAATTAACCTAATCACATATTCTCCAAAATTGGTTAATAAATTCCATAAGTAACCCAAACCACCAAATGTCCACAATGAAAACAAAAATTATTCAAAAATAAAATTCAAAAAATACTCCTCAAATGAAACCCCATATCATTCTATTATCATTTTACATATATTGTTCTCAAAAGAGCAAATGTCTTCCAAAATAAAATTTATCACTTAATCACTAAATAATTTTTCTATACTAAGGATATCCATTTGATAAAACATAAGTTCCCAAAATCATCTTATTATTTATCCATAAAATCATTTAACTAAAAATAATAAGTCCTTCTAAATATGTACTTCATGTAGGCTAGCGGTAGGTGATAAAGTCTCGTCGTACTCTGGTTGTGGGTTCTATTCACGCAAGCTTGTCTGACATGACAAGTTTTCACACTATCTGTGTGTTTTCTATTTTCAAAAACAATATAATTCATATGAAATAAAATACTAAAAAATAACCATAACATGCTTTTCCCTCAAATGTTACTATATAACTTTCATTTTCATCCCAAATCATAATTACATCATCATCTTAATTCATGAAGTATTATATATATTGACATTTGTTTTCACCTCCATATGAAAAAAATTATACAATTCCCAATATAAAGAATAACATACATTGATCATGGTGTCCAACTGGTTTCATCAACATCTTGTTCACATAAATATAAGGTCCATGCAATGAAAAATGACTTAGAGATTCTAAAAAATTGTTTTCATACTTAATAAAAATAAACCTTGTAAAACTAGGGTCATATAGTTGTTCACAGAAAAATATTTTCAGAAAATATTCACATATGACATATAATTTTAAAACATATGATAAAACATGATTTTTATAAAACATTCAGACCAAAAATCCAAGATAATATATCAAAATTCATTTCTCACATTATCATATCATGACATAATTAAATAGTAGAAGATTAACCCAAATAAGGTAAATTGGGTTAAGAAGTCCCCATACCTTTAGTCCGACTAATAATGTACCATAATTATGATCCTGAATAAAAAAATAGGTTAATTTATAATTACTTATGAACTTTTTAAATATTTATTATTCATTTTATATCAGTTATTACCATGTTATAACAATTAGTAAATTATTTGACTTAATATCAGATGTTTTTTCTTGTTTGGTACTTCAGTAAAAAATTAACAAGTTTTGATTAAAATTTACCATGAGGTCATATGTACATCATCTAAAGAATGATATAAATGATATAAATGTCATATATATATATATATATCTATAATATATTTATTTATTATAGTCCATAACATTTGGAGATATGAAATAAAATGCTCCATTCACGGAGACGGTAGGTCGTACGTACGCATGAACACTACTTTCATTTATTTATCATTTTAACGGAATGAAAACCAAATGAAACATTTGTATATTATAATTCTAGTATAATATAAATATAATATATTTTACATTATTTAATTTACACCATCCTTTATACGTTCCATGTATGGAATGAACAAGTCATATCACTTTGAGGGGGCGGTAGTCCACACTTAAATGAAATTATCATATTTTCACATTATGGAAGGCATAATGTTTTGTTATAAATAAATATTATATAATAATAGGGAAAATATAAATATAATATATATCATATATAATTACAATTACATAATAATGTCTGCCGTGAGAGATGGTAGGAAAAAATTGAACAATTATCATTTCGTGAGGCGACAGTTCTCCGTACACAGAAATAATATGTTCATATACATTAGATGGAGGTGTGTGTAAGTGTATATCAAATAATTATATAAAAAATACTATTATATTTAGGATACTGGTGTTTTTATGTAATAATATAATTATAATAACATAGGTAGTGAATAAGGACAATAATGTGAAGGAACTTTAGAGAAGACACTACCTCTAAAATAGGTAACTGCATTTGATTTGAGCCAAAAGGATTTCTTGAATTTCCTTATTCCCATGTTAAGGCTTATAAGAGGATGGTATCGATTTTGGGAGGTTATTTTAGACGAATTTTGATGATCCAAGGGGCTTTAGTGGCGTGTGTAAGTGGGTAGAGGTGGTTGTATTTTATACGAGGGAGGAGGGGTTCTTTAGGGAAGTCTTGAAATATTAATTTATTAAAAATTTAGTTTCATATAAAAATGGTCAAATAATCATTTACTTCGATGATAATATGATGTTGGGTCTAATACCCATCATACCAAAAATTTTAGACATGCTTTGAAATTTTTTTTATCCTTATCATTTTGGATTAATGCTTATTTTACCCTTTTTATCTTACCGTGATATCATGTTATGTACACATTTTTATTTAATAAAATTACCATATCATGTAAAAATACCCACAAAAAAGTAATCTATGACATATTTGGACTTATATTTACCATTTCACTAAATCTTATATTTTTAGGAATTTAAAAACATTTAATAAACTATTTTATATTATAAGTTATGAATTATGTTAATTTTGACAGTACTCATACTTGAATTTTCCAAAATTCATAACATCATTATTTCAAAAAAATGAACTAAATCATCCATAACATTTCAATTTAATCCAAAAAATTCTTGTATGGAACCAAAGTTGTCAAATTATATTTATTTTAATATTTATTAAATAAGTTATTTGAATCTTTCATTAATAAGGTAATCACCGCATCATCATTGTGTCATAAATTAATTTATTTCTTTAATATCAGAAAATTATAAATAAAATACCATGATATAAAAAATATATTTATATTTTTATTGACTATTTATAGTTAATGATATCATTTATAGAAACAAAATTAAAATTTTTCTAGTTAAGAGATACAAGTTTATGTTATTATTTACATTTATTTAAATTAAAAATTATAAAAGGTCACTATAACACCCAAGTGAATCAATGGGCTCTTAAATTTACCCAAGGATTTTTAGGTTTGGACATATCTCTTAAAATAGTATTAGGACACGTTTCATAGTTATTTTATATTTTTATAATATTAATTTTTACCCTTATTTTCTTGATCTACCCTTCAACCGTGGAAAATAAAAATAATTACTGAAGTTACTATTTATAATGTACAAAGATAAAAGATACATATTTAAAAAATATGGAGCTTATGATTCTAAATATGGAATTAATTTTTCAAAATTCAAAACACAAAATTGGTCGAAATTAATTAATAACTATTTTATGTTGTCAAAATCAGAAAGCATGTTTTTAAGAAGTAAAAACTATAAAATGATTGAAATGTGTTTATGTCCAATCTCAATGATAAATTAATTATAATGACCAAAATTAGATTAAATTATAAATACATAATATAATTACACTTTAAATAAATTTAAAATGATAATCAACCTCTATAATTAAATTATATGGAAATCTAGTTTTGAATTAAAATATAATATTTTTCACTATTTATAAAAATATGGATTTTATCAAAAAAATTCCAAAAATTTAACTAAATTAAATTTTGATTCCCTTATAATAAATAAGAAGTTTATTTTATAAAATATAACATATAAAATTTAAAAAAAATATTTTTATAAAGGGTTCTCCATCAAAAGGTGAAAGCATGTCCTTTTAAAAATATTAGAGTATTTTATGCTTAAATTTTGATTCATTCTCATTTAATTACTCTAAAATTAATTTTATAAATGTAAAAATAGTTAAAAAACAAGTAAAATAATATTTTAGTTAGTTCTATTCATTCCCTAAAACACAACAGTTAGGCGTTAACTAGCATTTAAAAGAATAATAATAATATATTATTTTTCAGTATAACTCAATGTTGTGTGCACCGTAAGATTTCAGTGAAACTCGTTGTTGCATGTTTTATACACTATCGTATATAGTGAACCCATATAACTAAAATTAATATTAAATTAAAAAATATTAAAAGATATAAAAAATTATTATTATATAAATATATGGGATGTTACAATTTCATAGTATGGTTACTTCATTTTATACCATATAATTTAATAACTGTATTTTAATGATAAAATTTATAAAATTTATTTTATTATATCTCAATTTGATTCTACTTTAGTGTTGTGCATGAAATAATCTATTAATATAGTTATTATTTAAAGGGAAAATTATATAGTGAAATACTGGGACCTTACAATCATCCTCCCCATTTCCATTACAAATCACATAAAATTAACTTCCAAAATCCTCAAAAAATATGAACCAAGATCGATTACAAGGAAAACAATTCCTGGAAAACCATGAAAACTCATGTCTCAACATGGAAGTGGGTGATTAATAACCTATTCATGATCAAGCTTTGAAATTATAACAACCATGTAGGATCGATATACTGATGTAGATACTCAATATACAATAGGGGGTGTGAATTGTACACTTTAAAAATTTCCTTAAAAAAGGAATGATCTATGTT
Source organism: Viscum album (assembly GCA_963277665.1). Classification (NCBI taxonomy): domain Eukaryota; kingdom Viridiplantae; phylum Streptophyta; class Magnoliopsida; order Santalales; family Viscaceae; genus Viscum; species Viscum album. The sequence continues at coordinate 84,626 of CAUJRU010001828.1, forward strand.
TAAATAAGTTAAACTAATAAAATTAACAACACCTCTAACACCAATTGTAGGATTGGTATAGAGTATGACGTTACAAACTTCTAGTTATATACACTTGCTTAAATATGGAATGTGATTCCAAAAAACAGGTTCTAGAAATATGGATCTGGAAAATGAAACTTAACCAAAGTTTACAATATGAGATTCTACCTTAAAGAGTATAGAATCTAAATTAATCAAAGTACAAGTGTAAGGAAATATAATAAGGTTATACTTTCCTTACAACACAATATGCAGCAGAATAACTTGTAACAAGAACAAGTAACAAGATATTGATATTTTAACCCAAAGATATGGGTATCCAACAACCTTAGATAAAGGTACCTTGATTTATACTTTCAAGCAAGTCTGTCTTACCCACACTAGGGTAAGCCCTTGATATGAAAATCAGAGTCTCTGTCTTGCTATCCCCGCAAGTACTCAACATCAAGGTAGTTGGAACATATGTTTTCCTATCCCCGGAAGCCCTCGATTGTAATCACCAACAATCAGAGTCGCACGAAGCAAGTCTGCACAAGGCAATGTTTTAACAAGTCGTTCAAACATTCTGCATGAAGCTTTGAGAGTTGTTAAGAGCCTCTCTCTCTAGAAATCACTTAAACAACATGTAAGCAGAAGTTGTGTCAGAGTTTTCAAAGTTTTTTCTTGTTTTCAAATGAGCTCCTATTTATAGGAGAAGCACCAACGGTCGGGTCCCTCCTCTAATGGTCATATTTTCCTTAAATTTTGGAGGGAACTGTACACGTGTCAATTAACCAACGGTTAGTTAGAAACAGAATGGACGACATCGTTTTATAACAAAACATATATAACTGAAACCAGGACATAGTTTTATAATGAAAAAACTATAATCATACGCGAATATGAGGTTCAAAATGAATTCAAATAAAAGTTCAGAGTCTATCCAAAATAGAATTCAGAGTCTATAATAAAGAGCTATTTGGATTTTGTTTTATAGGAATTCGGAACCTGAATTCTATTGAAATCCAGAGTCTGAATTTCTAAGGAAATACGGAGTATGGTTTCACTAGAATTCAGAATCTGAACTAATAGAGTCCGGAGTCGATCTTATAGAAGTTCGGAGTCGAACTAGTAAAATTTCAGAGTTGATCTCATAGAATTTCAGAGTCGAACTCATAGAAAACTAGAGTCGAGAATTCGGAGTTAAACTATATGAGAGATCATATCCAGAATTTAGAGTCGAACTATGTGAGAGTTCGTATCCAGATTTGGGAATGGAACTTTATTAGAGTTCATATCCAGAATTCAGAATAAAACTTCATTAGAGTTCGTATCCAGAATTCGGAGTGGAACTTCATTACAATTAATATCCAGAATTCAGATCCTAAAACAGAATGCTTCATATCTAAGCATTATATGATTCCGAGGTTTTTTATATGAATCCGATTTTCATACTTAAGAAAAATATTGATATGTATAAGGAAATCTAGTTTAGGGTAAATTTCCTTAAGGAAGAAAATTTTCCTTAGAGAAGTAAAATATCAATTTTCTTAAGTATAAGGTGTTTGTGATTTTCGAAATAAGGTGGAATGGAAATTTTGAAAGGAAAACCTTATTGACTCACCAATCTCCCCCTTTTTGGAAAGCAATAACATCCTTATGAAAAAGAAATATAAGGACTTTGAAAAATTTCATTATACTTTGAAATTAAAACTTATCTCCCTTTGTTATTAGATGATAGTGAATACAACTAACTCCCCCTTAAGATTTGGAACTCCAAAGATTGTATTCTGAAGTTACGAAATGGTTTTTTCATTAGAATGAAATAATCATAATGAGAACTCCCCCTTAGATAAGATCCCTCTTACTTAGGGATAGTTATTGACTTAAACGTTTCCTTCTCCCTATTTTGAGTAGTTCTTTTTCCTTCTCCCCCTTAGGAGTAGTTATTTTTCCTTCTACCCCTTTGTGATTTTCAAAAAGAATTTAAGGGAATTGAAAAGAAATAAAGTGCCTGAAACATTAGTACATAACAACACAAGATACAAACAACCCTAGATTTCATTAGAGTTGAATGAATTTTTACAAGGAAAATCCAATGCCACAAAACATCGGATTTGTCTATTTTCCCTCCTTTTCCTTCGGAATCAGCTTCGTTAAGAGAGTTTTCAGCTTCGTCAAATCTTTCTAGTCCTCCTCAACTTGCTTCTCCGAAGCTGTGATCCTTTCTTGTTGACCTTTCAGCACCTCTTCCTGAGCCTTCATGGCCTCTTCCTACATCTTCACTAACTCATATTTCTTTACAAGCTTTTCTTGGAGCTCAATCCAGATATCTCCGTCCCTTTTAAAATTTTGATCAAGAGAGTTAACCTTATCATTAAAGTCCTTCACTAGTTGATTCTGATAATTTTTCTCAAGGTTCAGCTTCTCCTAAAGATCCTTCACTTTGGAATCCTTGGTGTCAAAGGAATCTTTAACATCATTATGAAAACGATCAAACTCAACCAAATCATCAACAAATTTCTTAGACCACAAAGTGATTTTGCTGCATGATTTCCTGTGGACATCATAATTGATAAAGAAATTTCTATGATATGATTCAATCTTCACACATTTATCCATCACCATAGATAAGGATTCTGACTTCTGATTCAGACTATGTTGCATCATCTAGAATCTCGAGTCTATGGTGGGAAATATCGGAATTGTGTCCACCAACTTTTTCAAAGACTCAACAACAAAGTCAGGACCCTTTGCTGATGACTCTGAATCCGATAACTTTCTTGGGGATTGTTCATCATGAGTTTCACTAGCTTCCTTCTAGAGGAACCACCAACCTCCTTCATTCTTATAAAATCTTTTTTTGGGGTTTCTATAAGCACTTTCTTCCCCTTATCAACCTTCGGAATGGGTTCCTCATTAGGAGATTCTTCCTCGGATTTAGAAAGTTGAACAATCTGATCTTCATTTGGTTTCTCCTTTTGTGATGCTTATTCAAGGAAATTCTTCTCATAGCTCTCTTTCTCATCAGACAATTCATTCTCATCTTCTTGAACATCATTTTCCTTAGCTTCTTCCTCAACTCACTTTCCCGTAGTTACTATCTATGAAAATTTATCCCTTTCTTGATAATCTTCCACTTGATTGATCAAGTCATCCAGATCATCACTTCCTTCTTCTACTTCTTCTTCTTCTTCAACAACATGTTCTTCTAATCTTTCAATAACTTCTTTATATTTAAGCTTTTTTTCTAGTGAAGTACTTTTTACGAGGAGTCTCTGGTTAAGGTTGGACATCAAAAGTTTCCGGAATGAGAATCTTCTCAGAGGCTACTTCAGTATCTCTCAATAGAGACTGTACAAGCTCAACTTGAGACATCTTTTACTTAATCTTCTTTTCTTTTTCTTGCCTCTCTAACTCATTCGCAGCTTTTTCTCTTAAGGCCTTAGCCTCAACAGGTTCTAATCCGAATTATGGATCCCCTTCTTTCTTTTTCTCCTTATCTTTTCTCCAATTTGCAGCTACCTCATCTGGATAAGATTTAGGTTTCTTCGTCTTGGGAGGTGCGGATTTGGTTTCCTTAGATTTGGGAGTTTTTTCTTCAGCAACCACTTCTTTAAGCTTCCTATTCTTAGCAACCTTCTTCACTGGTTCAGCCTTTTGCACATTCTCCAGAATGGTTTCATCCTATTGCTATGGAAAACTATAAAACTCTCTTTTTTCCTTGGAAAAGCCATATTCATTCTTTTCAGCATGTCATAACTGGAAAGCATAAGCTTTAAATTCCAAACCTTATAATTACATGCAATCTTGAAAGAATCCAGACACCAAACTATCAGCTTTGATAGTAAGGAATGGTACATGATAATCTGAGCTCTTAAATTTCCTTCCATGATATTCTTGATTATCACAAGAACATGGCTCATCATATTTATTTTTCCTAGATTCACCAAGAAGTCTAAGAAATATATATCACTTTTCTTCAGGGTATCTTTATCACCCTTTCTTAGAACCAAGAAACCTTGTACCCAAAGTTGAAGAATTCAATTATTAAGAGATAGGTGTGGAATGTTTCTTGTCTTGACATCAGCTAGTCCAAGACATTGTAAGGCCTTAATCCTAACAAAACTACCTTGAGCATCCGGGAGTTTATGTGAACAAAATTCAGCTTCTCCTTCATAAGCCAGCCCTACCAAGCTTGCTGCCTTGGTGTAAATAAGTTTATAAGTCATTCCATAAGACGTGAAAGAAAACTTTTCTCTTCCCTCTTCCTCATAAAATCTTGATGATTCATAAATTCTACAAGTAACTTTGGATAGACCACATCTTGATCACTTGTCTTGGATACACATTCATGTTCCCAACCATTCAACTTGATGTTCTTAGTGATGATATAATCATAATTGTAAAAGTCCAGATGGACCAGTCTTTCTCTATACACTTGCCATTTTGAAATTGGCTTTGAGGTAGACATATCTTAAGAAGTAGTTTCAACAGACATTCAGAATGGAGGAGCTCGAAAGGATTCGGAACGACCTTTAACAACTGATGCAGAGCTTTGACATGCGAGAGCTTGAAAATCGATGCGGGAAAACCATCTGGGGTCCCCTTTATATTGGCGCTGGAGTTGACCTTTTAGCTTTAAAAATCAATCTAGCGGTTGAGAAACACTCTGATCTGATCTGACAGTTGAAAACATACCCGTAAGGAAATCTTGAATCCGATATTTTGAGGTTTTTAAGAAAAATAGTCATATTTGAGAAAACTTGAATCCGAAAAATTTTAAAACCTATAAGAAAATACTAGCAACCAAAGTATGACTACAAATACTTAAGTAAAGAAATCATACCATTCAGATTAGCCAGGAAGTTTATTCATAATTTTCAATATTATTCTTGAGGAAAAATTTGACTATGAAAAACTAACTATGAAAAAAATAATGTTGAAAAGAAATTGAGTACCAAAACTCCAGTACGAAAATTTTGAGTACGAAAAATTTCAACACAAAAAGTATGAGTATGAAAAATTCCAGTACGAAAAGTCTCATTACGAATGTTCCTGTTTCTAAAATTTCTATTACGAAAATTTCAATTCTGAAAACATCATTAGGAAAATTTTAGTTACAAAAGTTTGAAAAACTGACTACGAAAATTTTAATCACAAAAGATTTATAGAGAACTGACTACAAAAATTATGATTACAAAATATTTTTAAAAAAACTGACTATGAAAATTTGTCTGGGGGAAAAAAACTGACTACAGAAATTTTTTTTATGCTAACAAGAATATGTACTCCCCCTATGAAAAGGAGGTTATTACTGTAAGGAGAATTTTTCAACAAGATGTTAATGAAGAAGGATTAACTCACGATTATCATTCCTAACTTCTGATTAATGTATTCAAATCTATCGGAGGGTAAATATTTTGTGAAAATGTCAGAAAATTGATATTGCGTTCCGATAAACTGAAGAATGATATGTCCTTTTAGTGTGTGATCCCTAAAAAAGTGATGCCTAATATCTAAGTGTTTTGCAAGAGAGTGATGTGTGTGATTTTTACTAAGGGAAATGGAACCTGTGTTATCACACAAAATTTGAGTCTTAGTAAAACTCAATCCATAGTCTGTGAGTGTGTGTTCCATCCACAACACTTGAGTACAACAACTTCCAACTGCTACATATTCTGCTTCAGCAGTGGAGAGTACTACTGAGTGTTGCTTCATACATGACCAAGAAACCAATGAATATCCTAAGAAATATCAAGTTATGGATTTACATTTTCAATCCATTCTACACACAACAAAGTCTGCATCCGAAAAACTTTTTAGGATTAAATAATTTCCAGAAGTATAAAATAATCCTAGATCCATGGTTCCCTTTAAGTAGAAAAAAATTCTTTTCACTGCCTTTAAATGGGATTCCTTAGGATTGGATTGATATCTTGCACATAAGCATACTGAAAACATCTAGTCTGGTTGACTAGCTGTCAAGTAAAGTAGACTTCCTATCATACCTCTAAAAGATTTTTGATCTACTGGTTTCCCAGCTTAATCCATTTCAACTGTGTTTGAGGTACTGATAAGAGTACTTATACTTTTAGTATTGTCATACCCATACTTTTTAAGAAGATCTTTAATATACTTATATTGAGATATATAGGTTCCTTCTAGTTTTTGAGAAATTTTAAAACCAAGGAAAAATTTTAACTCACCCATCATACTCATTTCAAACTCAGATTTCATTAGACTTGCAAAGGAATCAGTTAGAGATTGCTGAGTTGAACCAAATATGATGTCATCAACAAATATTTGAACAATGAAAACATTTTTCTTATATTTCTTTATAAAAAGGGTTGGATATGCATTTACCTTATCATAGTTATTTTGAAGCAAAAATCCTATAAGTCTATCATACCAGGCTTGTGGGGCTTGTTTAATGCCATACAATGCTTTGGTAAGTCTAAAAACATGATCAGGATGTTTTGTATCTTCAAATCCTGGAGGTTGTTCAGCAAAAACATCCTCTTGGAAATAACCGTTATGAAAAGCACATTTCACATCCATTTGAAAACGTTTAAAATTGAAGAATGTTGCAAAGGTAGGTAAGATTAGAATAGATTCAAGTCTAGCTACTAGAGCATAGATTTCTTCATAGTCTATTCCCTCTTACTGATTATAGCCTTTAGCAACTAGCCTAGCTTTATTTCTGACAATGACTTCAGTTTCATCACATTGATTTCTGAAGACCCACTTTACTCAAATAATAGAAGTTGACTTAGGTCCTTTAACCAAGGTCTAGAATTTATTCCTTTCAAATTCATTTAGTTCATCTTGCATGGCTTTGATCCAATCATCATCACCTAAAGCTTCATCAGTGTTTTTTTGTTCTAATTGGGAATGAAATGCTAGATGATCTACTTCATTCCTCAAGGAACTTCTAGTCCTTAGAGGTTGATTTACATCACCAATGATACCATCACTAGGATTATTCTTATGAAACAACTGATTTGGTTTTTGTAAAACCTGTTCATCAACATAGGGTAAGAAATCATCCAGGGTAAATGTTTCAGAAGCATCTTATTGAACATTTTCTTTAACAGAAGGATCTTCTATGAAAGGTTGAAAATCAGTTTTTGAAAAGACATCTGAGGATGTTGGTTGGGATAGTTTAAAAACAAAAGGATCAGTTTCATCAAATTTTACATGTACGGTTTCCTCAATAGTACAAGTGTTTTTATTGAAAACTCTATAATCCTTAGATGTTGTGGAGTAGCCTAAGAAAATTCCTTCATCAGATTTTGGTGCAAATTTGTATAAGTTGTCTTTAGTATTCAGGATTAATACTTTGCATTCAAAAACCTTAAATTAGGAAAGTCTAAGTTTTCTACCATTCCATAACTCATAAAGTGTTTTATTAAAAAAAGGTCTAACAAAAACATGATTTATAGTATAAAAAGCAGTACTTACAACTTCAGCCCAGAAATGTATAGCTAAAGAATATTCACTCAACATGGTTCTAGTTATCTCTTGAAGAATTCTATTTCTTCTCTCACCTACACCATTTTTTGAGGAGTTCTAGGTGCTGAATAGTTGTGAGTAAAACATTTCTACAACAAAGAGATTCAATATCAAAATTTTTAAATTATCCTCCATGATCACTATGAATAGTTTTCAGTGGAATATTTTTATCATTTTTTACCAGGGCCCTAAAAATTTTGAAAGAAGAAAAAGCTTCAGACTTCTTTGCTAGAAAATAGACCCATTTAAATCTAGTGTAATCATCAACTAAAAAAAATACCTAGTACTTTCTCCCAAAGCTACCAGTTTGTGTTGGACCAAAAAGATCCATGTGCATCAACTGTAATGCATCAGTTGTTGAGACTTCACCGATTGATTTAAAACTAGATTTATGATTCTTGCCATATTGACAAGGATCAAAAACTTTAGAAGAATCAAATCTAAGCTCCGGTAGATACTTAACTAGTTTTTTCTTGGAAAGTTTACATAAGTTTCTAAGGTTACAGTGTCCTAACCTTCTATTCCATAACCATGAATGATCTTCCATTGCACTTAGGCAAGGTAAGTCTTGGCTTTTAAGGTCTTCTATGTTTAGTGTGTAAATATTATCTTTTCTACGGTAAGAAAGAATAAACTCTTCCTTGGAATTGTGTACTAGGCACTTATCATTCCTAAAATTCACAAGGTATCCTTCATCACATAATTTACTTATGCTAATGAGGTTGTTCTTAAGAACCATAACAAATAAAATGTAACAGCCCAAGATTTTATGAAAAATATTATTTTTAATTTCACTAATGTCTTGTGTTGTACGCAACACAAAAAGGAGCTTGCACAACACGCATCCTTGACTTGCCTTGCATTACACGCAATCACAACCTTCCTCGATAGCGTGTGTAGTACGTAATACTGAGTTTCACGAAACAACGATATGCTATTAAAATATTATTAAAACTAGCCGTTATGAATAGTAATAACCACTTTTTAAATTTTAGAAATTTTATCTCTCAAAATGGACTTCATTTTTGGATTCGGAGTATCGAATTTAGCCAAAGGTGAAATTTTGGTACTTTTCGGATAACTTTCATATTCTGATGAATAGTGAAAATTACTAAATTTTAATTAAAAACAACTTTTTTAATCGAAATAATTAATAGTGATAAATCATTAATTTGAGTGATTTTAAAGTATATTTAGAATATATTTTTACAATTTAATACAATGTTGGTCATTGGATGTAATTTGACATTTAAACCAGACATAATCAAGTGTCAATCTTTTGATAGATATTGTTTCTTAAAAACACGCTATTTGTTTTAACAGCGGGATTTAATTATAAAATTAACAAATGCAATTTCTATGTTATGAATTTGCTAAAATAGACTTCATTTTTGAATTCGGAATATGAAATATAGCTTAGGATGAAATTTTGGCATTTTTCTGAAAACTTTCAATTTTTGATGAATAGTGAAACCACTAAGTGGTAGGTTAAAAACTGAATTTTGCATAAAACTTAATTTTACCGCTTCTGTGAATGGAATTTCAAAAATCCGACAGACACGCTTAATATCAAGGACTAAAATGTGGTTCAATGAGATGAAAATAATTTTTGGTGAATAGTAACTTTTTACTTTTTTTTACCACGATTAATAGTAAATAGGGTAACTAAGGGTAAATATGATATTACTATTACCCTAACACATGTCCTAATTCTATTGGATAAGTGTAATTCGACCAAAAACAACCTTATGAATATAATATGACCATTTAGGTCCACTTGGATTAGATTATGACATTTAATATTATTTTATTTAATGAATAGTTAAAATAGTTAAAATCAAAGTTTAAAAACTAAAACATTTTTAATATGGGGTTATACATAAGATAAATTCGACTATAAATATTCATTAGAAAGCTAAAACGATTTCCTACATAATTATATTTTATTTATAATTTTTAGACTTTAAATAAATTAATTTATTTATGACACAACGATGATGCAGTAATTACCCTTTTTAAGGAAATATTAACATAATTGATGTTATAAATGCTCAAATGAATGTAATTTGAGACTTTTTATGAATTAAACTAATTTTCTAGGTTACTATGATATATTAGTGTTGATTTAATCAACTTGGATTGAACATATAATTCTGTTATGACTTTCAAAAAAATCATATATCAAATAGTGTCAAAATTGACACAAATAGTTTTTAAATCAAATAATATATTATTAATTGTTATTTTATTCCTAAAAATCTAAGGATCAGCCAAATGACTTAGATAAGGATATATATATTAATAATAAACAATTTGGGGTTCGTTTGGCATGTTATAGTAAGTGTATTAACCATATAGTGAAAGAAAACAAAAAGACACGGTAAAAGTTAAATTATTTAACTTAGAGTTCAATCTAATTGATAAGGTTAAAATAATACCCTAAACTTGTCTAAATCCTATTGGATGATAGGATTTCGAACCATCCCCACTTTAGCTTCGAAATAAGACCCTTTGGAACCATTATAAACCGATTTTGACATTAATATAAAATAATATTTTGAGGTATTCCTAAGGTGCCCCTCTCCTCCCTTATAAAAGGGTACCTCCTCCCCCTCCTCCTCACACCAATTTGAACACTCAAGCTCGGCCAACCCCTGCCCAAATCCCTTCTCCACTTCTCTAGAATAATCCTATAGGTCCTGGTCTTCTTCAAAGACCAATCATAGTACCCTAAGTGGAGGATTCAAAGAGGCGTTTCAAAGAAGAGGTAATATCCATTACCGATCTTTTCAATTTCTTTCTTCTTCAACTTCTTCTTATTTAGTTGTTTCATGATAAAGTAATAACATCAGTATTTATTATATAATGATATTTTATTATAAATATGAAACAACTCTAATTCACCTTCTATCCATCCTACGGAAAAATGAAATCACCGCGCGTGCGTACCTACGGAATACCGTCTCCACGCCGTGGTGTAATATATTTTCCGTCACCACCTTAATTGGTTTGGTATAATGTTGTAATGAGTAACTATATATGATTATTATAAAGTTATATTGATACTGAAATAGTATACATACACTTAAACACAATTCCACGACCATGGGAACGATATCATCGCTCGTGCGTACGTACGGACTACCGTCTCCACGACGCGATGAGATTCATTCTCCATGTTAACCATTTAAGAATGATTAAAAAGTATACATAAGAAATAATAAGTAAATATATGAAATTATAAAGCTACTGGATTTATGTATATATGTATATGTATGTCATCTACTTACTTCCATTCAAGACAATAAGGAAAGGAAAACGGCGTTCATGCGTACGTACGGACTACCGTCTCCATGAACGGTGTTTTTCATTTCATTTATCTATCTTATATATATATATATACTGAATATATATGATATATAAATCATATTTTATATTCTGGAAGTATGCAAATCATGATATAAGTAATAATAATGTCAAGAACAACAAGTCAAAACACCTACGATAAATGAAACGATTTTACCCAAAACGCTTCTTTAACATGGAATTTACAAAAGAACGGGTAATATAAAGTCATAAGTGAACCATATATGATATCATAACAATGAATATGATTCTGTAATAAGTCAATGACATTATTTAAATCATTATACAGGAGGTTCGGACACATACGAAGCAAATCGGACCTAAGGTAAGGGAAATATCACAATCTCATTTTTATCCGAGATTGTTTATACTTTGGTATTTACTGGGGTGTATTTTATCATCCACATCCATGTTTACTCAATATGTAATATTATTTCCATCCAAATACAATTGTTTAATTCCAATTTTACCCTTTGATGAGTTTTTAGTAAAGGATATGAAAGGAATCTTTTGTCGTTTTTCGTACGAGGTACTTTTTGACTTTTCCGACAAAAGTACGAAGAATGTTTTTTTTAACTTATACGGCATGAATGGATTTTTAAAACATTATTTCCAAGAATCTTCCTTTACAAGTTTTCAAGATTATTTTTAATCAACTTCTTTTAGTTTAATGTTGTATGACATGTTAAGAAAGGAAAAATGTTTTTGAAGTAGAAAGGATATTTTCCTCAAGAATGAAGTTCAAGTATTTTATCAAAATTATTTTCCATCTAAGATAATAAAAGGGTTCTATTTTTATCCCTATTATTACATGTATTTTATTATGTTGTGATGGAAATATTTTTATGAATTCCTTTATCTTATATGAATTGTTTTATGATGTCATGTTGTTTAAGAATCCCATTTTTATTACATGGGTTACGCTATGATGTATGGTTTATGATTATGTGGCACACATAAGAAAGGATTCATTATAAGATGGGTGGGAACTATATCTCCCTCCAATGAATTGGGTAAAGATTTTATATCTCATGAGATAGACATGGCCGAAATGGTAGGTTATACCGGTTTAGTGAAACAGGACTGAAACGAGGGTTACTCGATTCAGAAAGGGACTTTGTCCACTAAGATAGTCTTTGCAATGAGTCTTGACTAACAAGAAATGATTCTCTATGATTATGTGTGAATGCCACAAAGTTTCATGGTTTAAGTTATGATTATTGTGATTACATTTCACTACCATGATTTATCCCATGTTATGAAATTATGCTCTCTTTTGCAGGTTATGATTTCCAAAATGTTATGTTCTTATGAATACGATGTGATTGATATTTCTTTTGTTTACCCTTACTGAGCATTTGAGCTCACCCTTTTATGTTTTATTTTCCCTAGGATATAAAGAAAGGCTTTAGGTAAAAAAAGGAAGATCTTTATGGTAGATGTTGAAGATCTTTCACCACGATTAGAAGATTTTATTCCGAGTTTCCAAAGACACTAAACTATTACGATCCTTGTGTGTGTGGGTTTGTTATGTACTATGTATTCCGCAAATGTAATGTAATGTCCATGTACGTCAAGATACGGGTCTCTACAGTTGGTATCAGAGGAAAGGTTTAGTCAACCTTTGGAAACTAGGACACGAAAACATTAGTGAGATCCCTAGAGATATTTCTAAGGAATGTCTAGGGATGTCCCTAAGGATAGGTATACATATAGGATATAGTCCTAGCACTACGGTAACGATCATAGAATTTAACCTAAGATGTAAGATATTGAAGTTTCTCCCCCTTTATTATGATTTTTGCATCTCACACTATTCTTTTTGGGTTTTAGAGAATGGATGGAAACAAGATGATTCATGATAATGGAGGATATGATGGACAATGGAATGATATTCTTCATAAGCAATCAAATGAAATGGGATTTGGAAGTCCAAACATCATTATTATGCCGAATCAGTAATCTCATAATATGATCAATAAAGTAAAATTTGGTAAGTTTCCTGACTTGGATAATAAGAGAAAGATGGAGTTTCATGATGATCATAGAGGAAAGAAAGTTCAATTTCCCCTATGTAAATCGTGTGGGAAGAGGCATCAAGGAGAATGATTCAAAGGAACTGGAAGATGCTTTGGGTGTGGAAAAGAAGGACACAAAGCAAGTAAGTGCAAAGGAAAAGGTTCAGTTAACACCATGGATGAGGATAATGGTATTGCTACGACATCAACAGTGGTTAAATGTTTTAAATGTGGAATGTACGGGCATTATGCAAACCAATGCCCTAAGGGAAAGTCTCATGAAGATAATCAGTATGGTCGTATGGGAAGTATTTACGTTGATGATGATGAAGAGACTACAAATGATATGTGAGATGAAAGATTTGTTGAATCTCGGTCAATGGTTTAAGAATTTAGTGGAATGATTACATGTTTATCATGTGTAATGTTGTATAAGAAATCTCATGGTACTATGGAATAAAGAGACATCTAAGGATTGTTACACTGTTGTCTTTCCTTGAGTTATGAAAGTGTATGATTAATGGTACCACTATCCATGAAAGGTTATTCAGATATTTTTGGAATTTAGATGATATGCGCATAATGAAGGAATAATAAGATAATGAGGTGTTTGATTGTATTCATGAGCTCATGACTGATATAAGGAGAAGGTTATATCATGGTTTGAGTATAGAGAATTTTTGGATTGTGGTATGTGGAAAGAGTTAACTTTTAACTGCATTCATGTTTTCACTAAGGTTCAATGGGTATTCAAGAGAATACATGATTAAGGCCTTTGAATGTTTGGAATGTGACCAACAAGACATATCTTATGATATATGGGGATTAACAACAGTATTAAATCTCTGGTAATTGTTTTCACTATATTATGAGAGTGGACTGTAGTATTATGGATAAGCCTAAATATTAGAATGGATTATGTTGGACATAAGTTAGTATTGTTTAAGGATAGAAGATTTTCGATATTATTGATGGGATGTTATAGTAATGTAGTTTTAGAAAAAGGACAACCTGCAGGACGGGCGACAACCCATCGCTTCGGACAAGGCTGTGGGAATCGAACCCACAACCGAAGTGCGACTGGCCTTTATCGCCTACCACTGGCCTACAAGAAGTCCCTGTTTAGTAGAAACTAGTTTTATTATATTGAGCAGTATGATATATGAAGTATAAGTCCATTTTAGCAACTATATATGATTAATCTCACTATAGATCGACTTATGTATATAATTTTTGCTAACCTTTTGTTTGAGACAGATGGAATGACCCGTCATTCTATCACATGATATGCTAACACTTCACGAATAACAAATTCAACTTCATTTATTTAAGAGATGAAGTGGAAATTGTTCAAGGCACGAACAATAGTGCGACTGTACCAAAATAAAGAAAGTATTTATTCTAATTCAAATTTTCAAATTTAGGGAAATGATCTTGAAAACCAAAAATGTTGTCCTAGTGATCTTATACCTGATGAATCGGATGGTACCTTAGATCGTCACAAATTTATGGATTTGTGATTGTTGGCTTTTCCATAGCTATGTTCTCTACCACTCTCCATCAGAACATGATGGTTAGATTTTTCTTCCATATCCATATTTTCACCTATGTGGAAACCCAGTGATTAGTTTATTTGGGTAATCGTTAAGTTTCATAATTTTGTTTTAAAATATTGGTTTTGGTATTCCTTTTTACGATGTGGGTTTCTATTAAAGAAACTTTCGAATAGTAAACCATTTATAACCCTGAGGAATTTCGAGGGTGAAATTCATTTTAAGGGGGGTAGAATGTAACAGCCCAAGATTTTATGAAAAATATTCTTTTTAATTTCACTAATGTCTTGTGTTGTACGCAACACAAAAAGGATCTTGAACAACACGCATCCTTGAATTGCTTTGCATTACATGCAATCGCAACCTTCCTCGATAGCATGTGTAGTACGTAATACTGAGTTTCACGAAACAACGATATGCTATTAAAATATTATTAAAACTAGCCGTTATGAATAGTAATAACCACTTTTTAAATTTTCGAAATTTTAGCTCTCAAAATGGACTTCATTTTTGGATTCGGAGTATCGAATTTAGCCTAAGGTGAAATTTTGGTTCTTTTCGGATAACTTTCATATTCTGATGAATAGTGAAAATTACTAAATTTTATTTAAAAACAACTTTTTTAATCGAAATAATTAATAGTGATAAATCATTAATTTGAGTGGTTTTAAAGTATATTTAGAATATATTTTTACAATTTAATACAATGTTGGTCATTGTATGTAATTTCACATTTAAACCAGACATAATCAAGTGTCAATCTTTTGAAAAATATATTGTTTCTTAAAAACACGCTATTTGTTTTAACAGCGGGATTTAATTATAAAATTAATTAATGAAATTTATATGTTATGAATTTGGTAAAATAGACTTCATTTTTGAATTCGGAATATGAAATATAGCTTAGGATGAAATTTTGGCATTTTTCTGAAAACATTCAATTTTTGATGAATAGTGAAACCACTAAGTGGTAGGTTAAAAACTGAATTTTGCATAAAACTTAATTTTACCGCTTCTGTGAATGGAATTTCGAAAATCCGACAGACACGGTTAATATCAAGGACTAAAATGTTGTTCAATGAGATGAAAATAATTTTTGGTGAATAGTAACTTTTTTACTTTTTTTTACCACAGTTAATAGTAAATAGGGTAACTAAGGGTAAATATGATATTACTATTACCCTAACACATGTCCTAATTCTATTGGATAAGTGTAATTCGACCAAAAACAACCTTATGAATATAATATGACCATTTAGGTCCACTTGGATTAGATTATGACATTTAATATTATTTTATTTAATGAATAGTTAAAATAGTTAAAATCAATGTTTAAAAACTAAAACATTTTTAATATGGGTTATACATAAGATAAATTCGACTATAAATATTCATTAGAAAGATAAAGAGATTTCCTACATAATGATATTTTATTTATAATTTTTAGACTTTAAATAAATTAATTTATTTATGACACAACGATGATGCAGTAATTACCCTTTTTAAGGAAATATTAACATAATTGATGTTATAAATGCTAAAATGAATGTAATTTGAGAATTTTTATGAATTCCATTAATTTTCTAGGTTACTATGATATATTAGTGTTGATTTAATCAACTTGTTTCGAACATATAATTCTGTTATGACTTTCACAAAAATCATATATCAAATAGTGTCAAAATTGACACAAAATAGTTTTTAAATCAAATATTATATTATTAATTGTTATTTTATTCCTAAAAATCTAAGGTTCGGCCAAATGACTTAGATAATGATATATATATTAATTATAAACAATTTGGGGTTCGTTTGGCATGTTATAGTAAATGTATTAACCATATAGTGAAAGAAAACAAAAAGAAACGGTAAAAGTTAAATTATTTAACTTAGAGTTAAATCTAATTGATAAGGTTAAACTAATACCCTAAACTTGTCTAAATTCTATTGGATGATAGGATTTAGACCCATACCCACTTTAGCTTCGATATAAGACCCTTTGGAACCATTATAAACCGATTTTGACATTAATATAAAATAATATTTTGAGGTATTCCTAAGGTGCCCCTCTCCTCCCTTTTAAAAGGGTACCTTCTCCCCCTCCTCCTCACACCAATTTGAGCACTCAAGCTCGGCCAACCCCTGACAAAATCCCTTATCCACTTCCCTAGAATAATCCTAGAGGTCCTGGTCTTCTTCAAAGACCAATCATAGTTCCCTAAGTGGAGGATTCAAAGATGCGTTTCAAAGAAGAGGTAATATCCATTACCGATCTTTTCAATTTCTTTCTTCTTCAACTTCTTCTTCTTTAGTTGTTTCATGATAAAGTAATAACATAAGTATTTCTTATATACTGATATGTTATTATTAATATGAAACAACTCTAATTCACCTTCTATCCATCCTACGAAAAAATGAAATCACCGCGCGTGCGTACGTACGGAATACCGTCTCCACGCCGTGGTGTAATATATTTTCCGTCACCAACTTAATTGGTTTGGTATAATGGTGTAATGAGTAACTATATATGATTATTATAAAGTGATATTGATACTGAAATAGTATACATACACTTCAACACAATTCCACGACCATGGGAATGATATCATCGCTCGTGCGTACGTACGGACTACCGTCTCCACGACGCGATGAGATTCATTCTCCATGTTAACCATTTAAGAATGATTAAAAAGTATATATAAGAAATAATAAGGAAATATATGACATTATAAAGCTACTGGATTTATGTATATATGTATATGTATTTCATCTACTTACTTCCATTCAAGACAATAAGGAAAGGAAAACAGCGTTCATGCGTACGTACGGACTACCGTCTCCATGAACGGTGTTTTTCATTTCATTTATCTATCTTATATATATATATATATACTGAATATATATGATATATAAATCATATTTTATATTCGTGAAGTAAGTAAATTATGATATAAGTAATAATAATGTCAAGAACAGCAAGTCAAAACACCTACGATAAATGAAACGATTTTACCCAAAACGCTTCTTTAACATGGAATTTACAAAAGAACAGGTAATATAAAGTCATAAGTGAAACATATATGATATCATAACCATGAATATGATTCTGTAATAAGTCAATGACATTATTTAAATCATTATACAGGAGGTTCGGACACATACGAAGCAAATCGGACCTAAGGTAAGGGAAATATCACAATCTCATTTTTATCCGAGATTGTTTATACTTTGGTATTTACTGGGGTGTATTTTATCATCCACATCCATGTTTACTCAATATGTAAAATTATTTCCATCCACATAAAATTGTTTAATTCCAATTTTACCCTTCGGAGAGTTTTTAGTAAAGGATATGAAAGGAATCTTTTGTCGTTTTTCGTACGAGGAACTTTTTGACTTTTCCGACAAAAGTACGAAGAATGTTTATTTTAACTTATACGGCATGAATGGATTTTTAAAACATTATTTCCAAGAAGATTCCTTTACAAGTTTTCGTGTTTATTTTTAATCAACTTCTTTTAGCTTAAAGTTGTATGACATGTTAAGAAAGGAAAAATGTTTTTGAAGTAGAAAGGATATTTTCCTCAAGAATGAAGTTCAAGTATTTTATCAAAATTATTTTCCATCTAAGATAATAAAAGGGTTCTGTTTTTATCACTATTATTACATGGATTTGATTATGTTGTGATGGAAATATTTTTATGAATTCCTTTATCTTATATGAATTGTTTTATGATGTCATGTTGTTTAAGAATCCCATTTTTATTACATGGGTTACGCTATGATGTATGGTTTATGATTATGTGGCACAAATAAGAAAGGATTAATTATAAGATGGGTGGGACCTATATCTCCCTCCAATGCATTGGGTAAAGATTTTATATCTCATGAGATAGACATGGCTGGAATGGTAGGTTATACTGGTTCAGTGAAACAGGACTGAAACGAGGGTTACTCGATTCAAAAAGGGACATTGTCCACTAAGATAGTCTTGGCAATGAGTCTTGACTAAAAAGAAATGATTCTCTATGATTATGTGTGAATGCCACAAAGTTTCATGTTTTAAGTTATGATTATTGTGATTACATTTCACTACCATGATTTATCCCATGTTATGAAATTATGCTCTCTTTTACAGGTTATGATTTCCAAAATGTTATGTTCTTATGAATACGATGTGATTGATATTTCTTTTGTTTACCCTTACTGAGCATTTGAGCACACCCTTTTATGTTTTCTTTTCCTCAGTATATAAAGAAAGGTTTTAGGTAAAAAAAAGGAAGATCTTTATGGGAGATGTTGAAGATCTTTCACCACGATTAGAAGATTTTATTCCGAGTTTCCAAAGACACTAAACTATTACTATCCATGTGTGTGTGTTTTTGTTATGTACTAAGTATTCCGCAAATGTAATGTAATGTCCATGTACGTCAAGATACGGGTGTCTACATAAAACATTTGAAATCAATGTTTTTCAAGAAGAACAATATTACCTATACCAACAATTTCTCCCTGAGCATTATCTTCAAAAGTTACTTTTCCTCCTTTCGTCTTGATAATATTTTCCAAATAGTTTTCGTTACCAGTCATATGCCGGGAACATCCACTATCCATGTACGATGTATTTCTATTGGTACTTCCTTTATCTTCCTAAAAATAAGAAAATAATTAGACTTTTGGAATCCAAACTTGTTTAGATCCAAGATTTTTAGATAACAAAATTTTGGGCACCCACATATTCTTAGAAAAATAAGCCTTATGAAAACCTAAAGATTGGGTTTTGTTTAAAGAACAATTCTTTGCCCAGTGACCACCACATTGACACTTGGTACAAAAGGGGAACTTTGGGGAACAAAATAATTATTACTAAAAGTTGGTTTTGTATGGGTATAACCAAATCCGGATTTTTTTCTTAAAGGATGTATTTGTGAATATATCTTATCAAAATTTTCTTTACCTAAGTTAAAGTTTGACAAACACTTCTTTAAGGAAAATATTTCTGACTTGAGTTTTATAACGAAGTTTTTATCTTCAAAATCATTATATTTGGAACTAGAGCTAGGCTCAAAAACACTTTTCTTAGAAATTACTTTTTCTAGATCTTTAAAAAGTTTATTCCTCTTAGAATTTACTTCTTTAAGAATTTTTGAAACACTTTGAAAATCAGAATTTTTCTTATCAATATCTTTAGAAAGAGATGATATTTATTTAGTAAGAATAATATTACTAGAGTTTTCCTGATCATGTTTTTATTGAGTTTTGAATTCTCAATCTCAAGAAGTTTAGCATACTTAGAAACTTCATCATAGTTAGGTAAAGTATTTTCTTCCTCAAAAGAGGATTCTTCATCCAAAGAGTTATAATATTTACTATCATTAGAATTTAAAGAATCATGCTCAATGTTTCAGCATTGTGTACCTTAGCCATAAATCAATGATTTTTAATAGGTAATATGGCTATAAGACTAAGATTCTTCTGTCCAGAGGATTCATAATCAAAAGATTCATCTGAAGAGTCACCACCACTAGCACTCCAGGTGTCATTATCTTTCATAACGTTCTTAGCATTGGTCATGTATTACTTCTTTCTGTTCCTTTCATAATGCCTCTCTTTTCTTTCTTTCTTCTTGAGCATTAAGAAATCAGGTCTAATGTGTCCACTTCTATTGCATTCATAGCATGTGACCTCTCCATCTTTGTTATCTTTCCTTTCCATCTTCTTATACTTGGATTGGAAATTTCTTTGACCAACTATCTTGTTCATCCTTCGAGAAAGATTAGCTAACTAATTCTCTAATACTTCACTCTCACTAGCTTCAGATTGGATAGTAACCTTCTTAGACTTGGATCTAGTTACTCTCTCAGGAGTCTTAGCTTTCATGTGATTTTATATTGTAGTAAAATCAAGAGTACCATTCCCATTCTTCTTCTTGATGTTGTCAGCATCTCTCTTCATCCTTGTTTCATGTTGAAGAAGAGTTCCAAACATCTCATCTAAGGAAATTTGAGTAACCTTCCTGTTTTCATCAATTGTTGTTCTCTTTGATTCCCACTCATTGGGCATAATATCAATGATCTTGTTAATAAGAGATTCATCATCCAGACCTTTATCTCCCATAGATTGTAAGCTATTCATGACAATCATAAACCATTGTTGCACCTTACAAGTGGGTTCTCCATATGGAATATTGTAACCATGATACTAAGCTCTAAGCATAGCTATTCTTGTCTCAATCACTTTAGATGTACCAAAATGAGTAACTTCAAGTTTCTTCCATATACAGTTAGCTGTTTCACAAGAATAAATTTGGCTATATATGTTCCTAGTCATTGAACATAGTAATGTATTGCGTACCTTATAGTTGAGTTGGTATTCATGCTTCTATTGATTAGTAAAAGAACTTACCTCCTTATCAGGAATCTTGTAACCTCCAGTAAGCATAACAAAATTTTTTACTCCAGTATTGATAACAAAAGTATTTATTCAATCTCTCCAATACTCATAATAATTACCATAAAAAATTCATGGTCTTGTAGGATTTAGGTTGTCGATGGAACAAACATTTAAAACTTCCATCCTAAAAAAACATTCTACACAAAAACATGTTAATAACAAAATTTCAGATTCATGGAAAATATTCCTGAGCAAGAAAAAAAATATAGAACAATGAAAAAATGAGCAAGAAAAACTTATATGTGAGTATATGTATTTCAAAGACTTCCTATGATACCAATTGTACGATCGAAATAACGATGTAGATGCTCAATATACAAGAAGGGGGTGAATTTTACACTATAAAAATTTCGTTAAACACGGAAAGATCTATGTTTAACTAAGTTAAACTGAGAAAATTCACAACATCTCTAACACCAATTATAGGTTTGGTACAAAGTATGAAGTTACAAACATCTAGTTCTATAAACTTGCTTAAATTTGGAAAGTGATTCCGAAAACAGGTTCTAGAAATATGGATCCAGAAAATGAAACTTAACCTAAGTTTACAATATGAGATTCTACCTTAATGTGTATAGAATCTAAATTAATCAGAGTACATGTTTAAGGAAATATAAGAAGCATATACTTTCCTTATAACACAATATGAAGCGGAAAAACTTGTAACAAGAACAAGTAACAAGATATAGATATTTTAACCCAAAGATAAGGGTATCCAACAACCTTGGATAAAGGTACATTGATTTATACTTTCAAAAAAGTCTATCTTACCCACACCAGGATAATATCTCGATATGAAGATCGATGTATCTTTCTTTCTATCCCTTCAATCACTCAACATATATGTAGTTGGAACCTCTGTCTTCCTATCCCCGGAATCCCTCGATTGTAATCACCAATAATTGTAGCCGCACGAAGAATGTCTGCCCAAAGAAAAGTTTGAACAATCCAGTCAAACTTTCTGCACGATGCTTTGAGAGTTTTTAAGAGCATATCTCTCTAGAAATCACTTCAACAGCATGTAAGAACAAGTTGTTTCAAAGTTGTTTCTTCTTTTAAAATGAGCTCTTATTTATAGGCGAAGCTCCAATAGTCGGCTCCCTCCTCCAATGGTCATATTTTTTATAAATTTCAGAGGGACCTATACATGTGTCACGTAACCAACGGTTAGTTAGAAAGAGAATGGATGACATTTTTTTATAACAAAACATGTGTAACTGAAAGCATGACATCATTTTATAATGAAACAACTGTAAGCATAAGAAAAACTGATGTTCAGAATGTAGGCAAATAAAAGGTCTAACTCTAAAAAAATGGAATTTAGAGCCTATTATAAAGAGATATTCGGATTATGTTTTATACTAATTTAGAACCTGATTTCTTTAGAAATATGGATTCTGAATTTCTAAGGAAATTCAGAGTCTCGTTTCACTAGAATTCAGAATCTAAACTAACAGAGATCAGAGTCGAACTTATTGAAGTTCAGAGTCAAACTAGTAAATGTTCATAGTCAAACTAGTAAAATTTCGGAGTCGAACTCATAAAAGTTCGGAGTCGAACTCATAGATGTTCAGAGTCCAGAATTTGGAGTTTAACTATATGAGAGTTCATATCAAGAATTCGGTGTCGAACTATATGAGATTTCTTATCCAGATTTCAGAATGGAACTTTATTAGAGTTCATATCCAGAATTCAGAATGGAACTTCATTACAGTTCGTATCCAGAATTTGGAGTGGAACTTCATTACAGTTCATATCCAGAATTCAGATCCTAAAACAGAATGCATCATATCTAAGCATTATATGATTCCGAGGTTTTTTATATGAATCTGAATTTTGTACTTAAGAAAAATATTGATATGTATAAGGAAATCTAGGTTAGGGTAAATTTCCTTAAGGAAGAAAATTTTCCTTAGAGAAGTAAAATATCGATTTTCTTAAGTATAAGGTGTTTGTGATTTTCAAAACAAGAAGGAATGAAAAAGTCATAAGGAAAGCCTTATTGACTAAACAAACCAAATCTATAGTCTACCATAGTCCCTCAATTTAGAAACCCATGATTTTCATACGTATATGTTACATATTTTTAGAGGAATATTCAATAAAATACACAAAAAAATGCATGTGGACTTTAATAGTTAACTGTGTTTTGATAATCGGTAAAAAATCATTTAATTTGGTGAAAAATATTCAAATCTCCCCCAAATATCTTCTCACACAGTACAACCCCTAGTAAAACCGAAAATAAAATTTTCTTTATAACCGAGGTAAGGAAACAAAATAAATGGTATCTTCTGATACTCAGTAAGGGTAAATATATGAATTA
Organism: Viscum album; assembly: GCA_963277665.1. Classification (NCBI taxonomy): domain Eukaryota; kingdom Viridiplantae; phylum Streptophyta; class Magnoliopsida; order Santalales; family Viscaceae; genus Viscum; species Viscum album. The sequence continues at coordinate 107,857 of CAUJRU010001828.1, forward strand.
TCAATATATAATAATATAAAATAGTAAGATAATAATAAGGGTTTGTTATCATGAACATAACTTATGAAATTTTTACCCAACCCATCATAGATCATAAACCTGAGTCATTGTATAAAAATTTATCATTTCAAAATACGTAGACCATAATGGTGATAAATCATCATAAATAAATCATAAACCATAATATTATTTAATAAAAGTATGGAACCCTCATATAATCTAAAAGCACTATACATGTAATGGTTATCTACTAAGACTATAGATATATTTGATCAGGACTAATTACATATTTTTCCTTATGGATTAGAGCACTCCTATTTCCCATTGTGGATTAAGACAGACTTGTTTCTTATAGTGAATCAGGACACAACTATTTCCCATAGTGGACCAGGAAACACCGGTTTCCCATAGTGGACCAAGACACAATTTTTAAGATAGTGGATCACTACCATGATCTTATTTCCCATTATTATTTCATGAGATATAAAGCTTTACTCAATGAATTGAAGGGAGATATATGACCCACCAATCACATAATAGAAGTTATACATATGTGTTCCACAATATCTTAAATAAGGCATTATATCATAATCCATGAAATGAAATTTTCTTCATAAATATTTCATCATATCATAACCAATGTAAATAATATAAGTTTCATAATCATTCCATAATTTCATAATTTCATGACCCATAGAGAAAGAAACAGGATTCATAATAATTTTATCATGGTATAACCTTTGGAAGAGAAACATGTTTCATAAAAATCATATCATAACAAACACAAACCATTGATACAGATAATTATAATATTATCCCTGGTTAATATCCATAAAAAAACATATGTTACATCAAAGTATGTCTTCTTAGATGGAGAATGATTTTGAAAGAAAATCACATAGAACTTTTTTTTTCAGGAAAATAAATATTTTTTAGATTTTTTTAAATAACAAAAAACTAATTTGGAAATAAGTTTAATTAAAGGTATACTTGAAAATAATTCAAATTACTCTTCAAAATAAATAATTTTCATGATGATGAGAAATTAGGTACCTACTGTACACATTAAAACAATGATTATTTTCACATTTTTGGGAAAATAAAAACTTGATTTGTTTGGAAAATGACACGAATATTCTGTTAAAAACGTTTTTTAAAAATTAATAATTGATAAAAATGTCTTCAAAAAATTATTTTTATATTGTTAAAACATTTTTTAATTTTTTTATAAAGCATGGGTTCTAAATAAAAACTAGTTTTTGAAGGAGGTGAGATATAAAATCAGAGTTTTTTTAAAATTATTATTCCATTTTATCAGTACCAAAAATAAAAGAAAAATTAAAATTACTTGAAAATATCTTGGATAAATATAATAGAATAAAAATCATTGTTTTATTAAGATATAGATCATAAAATTTTATCATTAGAATTACAATCATAAACAATACTACAAAATGATGAGATTGTAACATAAAATCTTTACCAAAATAAAAACATTGAAAAGTAAGAACCATATAAGAACAAAATTAAATTAAAATTAAAGTATCATTAGAAAAAATTAATTTATGACTTTACATGTCAAATGGTATGTATATACATCTGAAGGAATAAAACTTGAGACAAAAATAAATTTCTTCTTTAGAAATAGTTTAAATCACAATCACTAATAAATAATAAAATATACTGAAAATATAAATATCTTAAACATAATTTTATTCAAAAAATAACATGTCAAATGGTTTATATATAATTTAAAAAAATAAATGAGCAGTGAATTTTTATATGCCTCCTAGAAATAGAAGTGTTACTTAAAATCAATTTCCCTGAGCCTTGACATCCTTCATAAACATTCGATCCTCTAGTATAATAAATATAAGTTTATAATACATATATTAAGGAAACATAATTATTTATATCAAACCATATATTATTAAATTATCACATTTTGTTACCTGTTTAAAAAAAATCCATGTTAAAGTCATATTTCGAGTAAAATTCTCTTTGTGATTCATATATGTTTTGATTCTTAATTTTTTGTCCTCTAAATTTTATATCCGTTACATCATAAAAATAATGTCAAATATGAGATATATATAATATATATTCCTAATATATGTTTTTATAGTGATCCATAAAAGTTTTATATAGAAAATTAAATACACTATTCATGGAGATAGTAGGTTGTACATACAAATGATCATTTTTTCCATTTTCTAGATGGAAAGAATGAAATGAAGAAAAATAATATATTAACATTATAGAATAATTTTAATGTAATATATATCACAATTTTATATTAAAACCATCCTTATTATTTTCTATGTAAAGTGTGAACAAATCACATCACTTCCCAAGCTGGTAGCTCGCCATATACATGAGCAACATTATCATACTCCAAAAAAAATGGGAATTAAGAAGGTATGTGTTATATACTAATTTAATAAGAAACAAATAACATAATTATAATATATAAAAAATAAATTTATCATTATTTTCTACCCAAAGTGGTGGTGATGGAAAAATGTATGACAACGGTTCGTGAGGTGGTTATCCACTATACACACGTACGATGATTTCAGAACCCATCTGATAGAAGTAGAGATTGCTTTAGGTCATTAAGTTAACATAAAAACATATAAGTATACAAAATATACTGATATTATTATATCATCATGTAATAATATAAATTGAAGGAGGGGGATATTGAAATAAAATTAAAAAGATCATTGAAGAACAATATATATTCTTCGAGTAACCTCTTTAGGTTTTCACCAAAAGCCTTACTATGTTGGACATTATTTTATAAAATATGGCTTATATAATGAGAATATGGGTTTTTGGATGTGATTTGGGAATTTTTGGTCCAATATAAATTGATTTATAGGTGTTAATAAGTGAGCATAATGAGTGACCTTTTAAAATTGAGGATGAATAAATTTTTTGTAAACACAAAATGTATTCAATAATGGGAGGTAAATATCACCTCACAAGGCATTAAAATATTTAAATAATGTACTTTAGGTATGATATGGTCTAGAAAAAACCCAAACACAAAAAAGATGATTTAACATGTTATTTCTTAACATTTAAGTTTACTTCCCTTCTATAAATATAGTTTCCTCTATAATAATTAGTTGTTAAACCAAGGATATTACATATTATTTCCTAAAATAAAATGACACTTATTAGATAATTTGTACCTACTAATTTTAAATATGAAATAAAAATTTTCAAATAAAAATCCTATCTGTTTAGAAATTTAATTTTAACAAAATTTCATGAATT
>CAUJRU010001829.1:0-111000 GCA_963277665.1 Viscum album
ATATTGTGAGTCGATCTAAATGATATGTGGATGATAAATAATATGATGATGTAAAAATGAGGTAAGAGGGTTAGAAATCGAAGAATATTACTTAGTTTACACAAAAAAATCGCAAAAAGTAAATATAGACTATCCAGGAAAACAAACGAACGAAAATAAATTCATGGGAGGCTTACCTGAGTGTTACGAGTTGAGATGATTGATCCGAGGAGAGTAAAGATTATAAACGATGATGGAAAAACGAGTTTAACGCAACGAGATCGATGAGTTGATTAGGGTTTACCGTGTGAGAGAGACGAGTCGCCGGACTGTCAATCGAAAAATCATAAATGACAATCCACGGGGCTTGTTAATTTTTTAAATGTTTTATAACGTCGGTTATTTAATAACCAACATTATAAACTATTTTTTTTAAATTATAACATCGGTTATTATAATAATCGACATTATAAATGTATCAGATACGGATTTTTTTACGTTGGTTATTTTATATCCGACGTAAAAAAAATCCGCTTGTTGGTTTTTTAAGTCGGTTATAGAATAAACGACGTAAAAAATACATCAAAAATCACAGTTTTTTTACATCGGTTATTTTATAACCGATGTAAAAAATTCTGCTGGTTTTTTTTGTTACGCCGGTTATCAAATCCGGTTATCAAATAACCAACATCAAAAAGGCCTCAAAAGCCGCTTTTTAACATCGGTTATTTTATAACCGATGTTAAAAATTCTTAGATATCTCGTTTTTTACGTCAGTTATCAAATAACCGACGTAAAAAACACCGTTCATTGGTTTTTTACGTCGGTTAATTTATAACCGACGTAAAAAACGAACGCGCATGATTTGTAACATCGGTTATTAAAATAATCGATGTTAAAAATTTACTCACTGCATTTTTTACGTCGGTTATAAAATAACCGATGTAAAAAACCACATTTCATTGATTATCACGTCGGTTATATATAACCGACATAAAAAATGGTGATGTAAATAACGTTTTCTTCACTAGTGTGTGTTTCTTTAAATATATGGAATTTGTTTTGGAAATGTGAAATGGTTAATTTGGCTTCCTTGCATGGCATGATTGATTGGGCTTCCTTGTGTGGCATGTTTGGATCAAGGTATGACTGTTTGGATTTCCTTTGGTTTCTTGGTTTGGTTGATATGGCTTGTTAATGGTGTGTTTGGGTTGTGGTAATGGTTGCACTTTTAATTATTCTATATAAACAGTTTATATAAATGTGATAACGGTTTTATCCTAGTGGAATGTGTAGGGAAGTCATTTGGGGAAAACCTACTGAGTTTCAATAGTCACCCCCTGCTTTGGCACATTGGTGTCTTTGCAGATGTCTTGTACCGTGACGTGGTAAAAGGTAAGGCATAAACCTCTTTTAGTGGTGCGTTGTGATGTCTTGGTAGATCTTGGAGCTTGGAGCTGGGTGTGGAGCTGTGGAGGTGTCATGGCTCGTGATGCTATGGTTGTTTAGTTTCCACGGTGTACTCTGATGTGTTGTAGACTTGTCTAGTTGTTCTGGGTTTGGTTTGCATTGTAGAACAACTTGGTTGTTAATGGATGGTTTGGTTGGGTTTGTTGACATGCATCATATCGTTGTGGATAATTTGGTTGGTTTTGTTTTAAGGGAAAATATTTCCCCAATCTGTTCTCAGAGCCCTCAACATTTATTGTCAGCCTTTGGCACCTTGGGAACATCGCTTAAGGCCAAGTAACCCTCATCACCTCCTCAAGCCAATGAGGTAGGGGCGGGGTGTTACAATAATGATAATGATAATAATAATAACAAAACTGTGATAATAATAATAATAAAAGAATAATACAAGTGCATTGCTTATGCATGTACATGGTAATAAATAATAAATAATAATGCACGTGCATCTACATTTTCATGTGATGATAGTAATAATAACAATAGAAGTAATAATAGTAGTAATAGTGGTGATGATAGTTGTAGTACTAATGCATATGATTATAAAATATTGTATGTGCATTACATGTGCATGTGTATGGTAATAAATAATAATTCTCGTGCATTTAATTTTCTTGTGATGATGAGGATGATAATAATAGTATTAATAATATTAATAATATTAATAATAACAATGCCTATGATAATAGAATAACGCACGTTCATTTAATGTGCGTGTATGTGCATTTGGATGTGCATTTGCATGTGATGATAATAACAATTACAACAATGAATACAACAACAATAGCCACCACAATAATAATAATAACAATAAAAATAACAACTCATGTGATAATAAAATAACGTGTGTGCATTGCATGTTCATGTGTATGGTAATAAAAATATAATAATAACACTCATGCATGTGAATGTGCATTTTCATGAGGTGATGATAATAATAATAATAATAATAACAGTAATAATAAGTTATAGTTGTTTGAAAAAACATCACACATGACAAAAGTGCTAGAAACGGTGTCTCGAAAAACCTAACAAATCACATAGTCATTAAAAAAGCCATAACATCTTCATTAGGTGTCCATTTCCACTCCGTGAATAGTCAAACTAAATCTCATGTAACGAACTATGATAAAAATAGGTACCAGAGGTTGAACAGACACACAGATCAGAAGTTATGACCAATTTAAGAAAAATTTGAACTGGATCCAGACACAGAAATGGAGTTTTTGGAGTGGTATCACTAATATATCTTCTGTTTCATTGATCTTATCACAGTTCTTATTAGATTTGGTCCTCAGTCATCTCACGAGATTCTATTTTACTAGTCACAGCACTCAAACGGACACCCGAAGGAGAAGTTATTCCTATTTTAGTGAGTTGTGGGTTTCTCAGGTTTTTAGGCGCTTGGAGGGTTACTCAATTTAAAAAGACAATAACTTCTACTAAGTGTGTTCATTTTGTCTCTACCACATATCAAATATAATATTGTGAAATGATACGCACCCTGGTGACCACTGGAACCCTTTCTAACAATCTTAGACCCCCAAAAAGACCCAAAATCCCTTTGGATGGTCAAAATATTGGCTTCTGGTGTCCGTTTTGCAATAACTTCTTCTATGGGTGTCCGTTTTGCCTCTACCACATATCAAATCAAAGAATACAACTTGAAATACACACATATAACCACTGAAGCACATTCTCACATCATTGAAGGTCCAAAAAGGAACTTAAACCCATCAAAAGACCATAACTTCTACTCCGGGAGTCTGTTCTCCCCTCTACCATATATCAAATCGAAGATTTCAACTAGATCTACACATTTTTTAACAATAGGAACACCTTATCACGTTATTAAAGATCCAAAAGTTCCCTAAGTCCTCCAAATGAAAATAACTTCTTCTCTAGGTGTCTGTTTCACCTCTACCACATATCAAATTAAATCTTGTGACTATATCTACACATCTTTGACAACCATGAACAACTGAATAACCCTAAAAACCCGTGAATAACCCCATAAACACTAAAAACCATTAAAAACCATGAAAAACCCTAACAAACCCTAACAAACACTAACAAATCCTAATAAACAATAACAAACCCTAACAAACCCCAAAAATCCTAAAAAAACAAAACAAACCCTAAAACACCCTAACAAGACCTAACCAACCCCAAGAAGCACTAAGAAACCCCAATAAACACAAAAAACCCGAAAAAACCTTAAAACCCCCCTAAGAAACCATAAAAACCTCAAACATAACCTTAAAAACCTTAATAACCCCAACAAAACCCTATAGAAACCTAGGAAACACTAAGACACCGTTAGAAACCCTAACACACACTTAGAAACCCTAACACGCCCTTAGAAACCCCAATGAACCCATAGAAACCCTAACACAACCTTAAAAACCCTTAGAAACCATAGCACACCTTTTGAAACCCTAACCCGCCCATAAAAACCCTAACCCACCCTTAGAAACCCCAACACACCCTTATAAACCCCAAAAAACCCTTAGATGCCATAAATCACTCAAAAAAGAACTAATAAATCTTAACAAACCCTACCGATGAATAATAAACCATAATAAACCATAATAAACCCTATAGCCCACTACTAAACCCTTGTAAACAATAATAAATCTTAATAAACCCTAAGAACCATATTATACCCCAATAAAAGATACAAAATACCTAAAAACCCAATTAAACAACAAAAATGCTATTAAACCATTCAAAAGGCTAATATTCACAAAAAACCCTAAAAAACCCAGAAAAACCTGACAGAACCCTAAAAAAACCATAAAAACCCATAAAAACCCTAAAAACTCTAAAAACCATAAAACCCTAAAATCCCTAAAAATCAAAAAAAAACCCTAAAAAACCCTAAAAACCCTAAAAGCCCTAAAAAACCCTAAAAACCCTAAAAGCCCTAAAAAACCAAAAAAATTGAAAATAAACATGAAAATAAACCTAAAAATCCCTAAAAACCTAAAAACCCTAAAAAACCTAAAAACCGCAAAAAATGCTAAAAAAACACTAAAAGCCTAAAAAGCCTAAAAAAACCTTAACCAACCCTATGAAACCCTTAAAAACCCTAAAAACACTAAATAACCCTAAATAACCACTAAATCCACTAACAATGCTGCATAAACCCTATCAATTGCTTCAAAAACCCGAAAATTGTATCAAAACCCAAAAAACACAACAAAACCCCAAAAAATGCTAAAATAACCCTAACAAAGCTTAAAAACTCCAAACACAATGATAAAACCCAAAAAACACTTAAAACCCCCAAATGAATCAAAAAAACCGTAACAAACCCTAAAAACCCTAACAAAACCTAACAAAACCTAATAACCACTATTATCCCCTAAGAACCACTAATGAACCCTAATAACCCATAAAACCCACTATTAAACCCTAAAAACCCTAATAAACAATAATAAATCATAATAACCTGTAATAAACCCTAACAAAATCTATTAGACCCTAATAAATTCTACAAAAGAAGAAGACAACTACATTGCATATGCACGTGCATGGTAATAAATAATAAATAATAACGCACATGCATATGCATTTGCATGTGATGATAATAATAATAACAATAGTAGTAGTAGTAGTAGTAGTAGTGATAATAGTAGTAATACCAATGCATGTGATAATAGAATATTGCATGTTCATTACGTGTGGACGTGCATTATAATAAATAATAATGTGCGTGCAATGCATTTTCATGTGATGATGATGATGATGATAATAATAATAATAATATTGTTATTACTATTAATAACAACGCATGTGATAATAGAATAACACACGTGCATTCAATGTGTGCGTTTATGTATTTTCATGTGCATTTGTGTGTGCATTTTCATGTGATGATAATAACAATAACAACAACAACCACAACAACAACAACAACAATAAGAATAACAACATATGTGATAATAAAATAACGTATGTGCATTGCTTGTGCATGTGCATGGTAATAAAAAATAAATAAGAATGCACGTGCATGTGCATGTGCATGTGCATGAGATGATGATAATAATAATAATAATAATAATAACATTAATAATAATAATAATAACAACAACGCATGTGTTAATAGAATAACACACATGCATTTCATGTGCAGTGCATGATAATAAATAATAACTCATAGCGCACGTGATGATAATAATAACATTAATAGTAATATTAATAATAATAGTCCATGTGATAATATAATAACACACAAGCATTGAATGTGTGCATGTATGGTAATAAATAATAACATACGTGCATTTGAATTTGCATTTGATGATAATAAAAACAATAAAATAAGAGTAATAATAAAAATAACAATAAAAATGCATGTGATAATAGAATAATGTAGGTGCATTGTGTGTGTGCATGCATGGTAATAAATAATAACAGACATGCATGTGCATTTGCATGTGATGATGATGATAATAATAATAATAGTAATAATATAAATATTAACAACTACAACAACATATGCATGTGCATTGAAATAAATAATAAATAATAACGCATGTGCATCTGCATTTTCATTAGATGATGATAATAATAATAATAATAATGACGATGATGATGATATTTATAATAATGGTAATGATAATAATGATATTGATAATAATGATAATAATAACGTGTTTGATAATAGAATAACACACATCCTATGAAACCCTAACAAAACCTAACAAACCCTAACAACCACTAATAACCCCTAAAAACCACTAATAAACCCAAATAATACCCAAAACCCACAACTAAAACCTTAAACCCTAATAAACACTAATAAATCATTATAACCTCTCATAAACCCTATTAGACTCTAATAAATGTACAAAAGCCCTAAAACCCATAATATATAATAAAAATCACAATTATACCATAATAAATCCTAATAATCACTAATAACCATAAAAACCCGAAAAAACACTAACAAACCTGCCTAATAGTTGCATACAAAACCCTAAAACCTACTAATAAACCCTAAAAACCCTAAAAACCCCATAATAAATCGTAAAAAACCCAAACAACCCCAAATAAATCATAACAAATCCTAACAACACCAAATAAATCGTAAAAAACTGAAACAAACCATAAAAAACCCCTAATAAACTACAATAAACCCTAACACATCATAATAAATCGTAATAAATTGTAATAAATCCAAATACACGTTAATAAACCCTAATAAATCCAAAATAACACTAAAAAGGTTGATAAACCCTAGAAAATATATTAATGCCTACAAAGCCCAATAAAATGCTAATATACAATAAAAAATGCTAATAAACCGTAACAAATCCTAATGAATTCTAATAAACCCTAGAGAACACTAATAAACCCTAAAAACCATAATAAAATCTAAAGAACAGTAAAAAACCCTAAAGAACCCAAAAAATGCTAAAACACATTACATAAACCCTAAAAACCGCTACAATACCCAATCAAACCCTAAAACACACTAAAAAACCCTAACAACCCCTATCCATCCCAAAAAATACAAATAAACCCTTAAAACCCCCCAAAAAACCCTTGAAAACCCATCAAATACTATTATACCATAAACACCCGTTAATAACCCTTAAAACCCCTAAAACCCACTATAAATGATAAACAACCATTAAAACCGTAAAAAGGCAAAAAAAAATAGATACATAAACATAAAAAACGTTACATAAACCCTAAAAATGCAACATAAACCGTAAAAACACAACATAAACCCAAAAAACACAACATTAACCCAAAAAAATGCTGGAGGATTTTGGCGGCGATGCTGACTGACCTTCTCTGTGTGTGATTTTATTTTGGTCACTGTGTCCTTTTTGGTATTGCGCTTTGTTTCTTTCTTTCTTTCCTTTTGTGGCCCTCGGGCTGAGGTCGTAAGGGGTTTTGGGTGTGGATTGATTGATCCCTCCCCTCCCTTGTCTGCAGTGTCTGTATCCTTTGTTTATAAATTTTGGGGGGTTCCGGGAATAGCCTGGAACCGTGCCTTCATTGCCTAAAAACACTACATGAACCCTAAAAATGTTACATTAAACCGAAAAAATGCAACATAAACTCTAAATAAACCCTAAAAATGCTACATAAACCCAGAAAACGCAACATAAATCCTAAAAAATTCTACATAAAACCTAAACTCTAAACATGCTACATAAAACCTAAAAACATTAAAAAAACTCTAAAAAATTCCACTTAAAACCAAAAACCTCTAACTAAACCCTAAAAGAGCTACATAAATACTAAAAATGATACATAAACTCAAAAAACACTATACAAACACTAAAAAATGCTACAAAAACCCAAAAGACGCTTCAGAACCCTCAAAAATATTAAACCCTAATATACCATAATATAAACAATTAAACCCTAATAAACTCCTAATTAACTCTAATAATCCCTAAAAACACCTTATAATCCCTAAAACCCCTAATAAACTCTACTCAACCGTAATAAAACCCCAAAAATACCTAATAAACCCTAATAAATGACAATAAAACCTAATAAACCATAAAAACACATATAGAAAACCAAAACAAGCCTAGCCAACCCAAATAGAAACTAATAAACACTAATAAACCATAATAAACCCCAAAAAAACCTTACAAATCAATGATAAACCATAAATAAATCCAAATAAACCCTACTCAACCCTAGCAAACCTTAACACACCATAATGACCCCTAATAAAACCCTCCAAACCCTAATAACGAAAACAAACGCTAGATACCGTAAAAATCCCTAGAAATCTTGATAAACTCTAATATAACCTAAAACCCTAAAAATAATCACAAACACTAAAAAAATGATCACAAACAATAAAAACACGCTATATTACCTAAATAGTCATAAAAACACTAATATAACCTAATAAAGACAAAAAATGCTAATATACCATAGAAATCCCTAGAAACCATAATAAACCATAATAAACTCAAATATAACCTATGAAACCCTAAAAACACTCACAAACAAAAACAAAATGCTCAAAAACAATAAAAACACTATATTATCTAAAAAGATATAACAATCACTAATATAACCAAATAAAATAGAAAAACTAATAAACCCCTAACAAACCTAATAAACCCTAAAATCCCTAATAAACCCTAATAAAAACAAATAACCCCTAATAAAACCATAATAAAACCCTAAAAATAATTTCTCAACCCTAATAAACATTGATACACCCTATAAAACCCAATAAAAACCAATTAAACCCTAATAAACAAAAAACACAAACAATCCATTAAAAATCCCTAGAAACCCTAACAAACCATAATAAATTCTAATAAAACCTAATAAACCATAAAAAATGCTAACAAACACTAAAAACACGCTAATAAAACCTAAAAAGTCCTAACAACCCCTCATATATATTAACAAAAACTAAAAAACACTCATATACCCTAATAAAAACACTAACAAGCCCTAGTAAACCCACAAAATCCCTAACAAACCCAAATAAACACTACACAACCCTAATAAAACCTAATAAAACCTAATAAAACCTAATAAAACACTAAATATACCTACTCAACCCTAATAAAACCCTAAAAATACCTACTCAACCCTAATAAACCTTAACACACAATAATAAACCATAATAAACCCCACTAAACCCTAAAAACAAAAATATACATTTAAAAAGCCCTAAAAGCCCTAATAAATGCTAATAAAACATAAAAAGCTTAAAGGCACTAATAAACCCTAATAACCACTACTAAACCCTAAAAAACCCTAATATACCCTCTTAAAAATTAATAAACCATAATGAACAACAATTAACCCTAATAAATCCTAAACATACCCAAATATACCATAATATACCATAATATACCCTAATAAACTCAACTCAATCATAATAAAACCCTAAAAATACCTAATAAACCCTAATAAACCTTTACACACCATAATAAACCCTAATAAAATCCTAATAACCCTCACCAAACCCTAAAAAATGCTAATATACCATTAAAAACCCTAAAACCCTTACAAACTATAATAAATGCTAATAACACCTAAAAATTCTAAAAAATGCTAGTAAACCCTAAAAATACCACTAATAATAGTAGTAGTTATAATGCACGTGCATGTGCACATGCAGGTGCATGGTTTAAATAATAAATCATAATGCACGTGCATGGGAATATGCCTGCGCATTTTAATGTGAATGATAATAAATAATAAATTATAAATAATAACGCATGTGAATTACATGTGTATGAGCATGTGGATGTGAATGATAACAAATAATAAATAATAACACACATCCAAGTGCATGTCCATGCGCATGTGCATCTGCATGTGCAAGTGCATGTGCATGGTAATAAACAATAAATAATAACAAAGTCCACATGAATGTGCATTTGCACGTGAATGATAATAAATAATAAATAATAACACATGTGATAATAGAATAATGCACGTGCATTGCATGTTCATGTGCATGAGAATAAATAATAATAACACATGTGATAATAGAATAATGCAAGTGCATTGAATTATCATGTGCATGATAATAAAAAATATATAATAATGCACGTGCATGTTCATTTACATGTAATGATAATGATAATAACGCATGCACGTGCATGGTAATAAATAATAAATAACAACCCATGTGCATGTGCATTTGTATATGATGATACAAAAATAATAATAATAATAATAGAATTACGCAAGTGCATTTCATGTGCACGTTCATAGTAATAAATAATAAATAAATAATAATAGATAAGAACACACAGGCATTTTCATGTGCATGTGCATTTACATTTGATGATAATATTAATAATACTAATTGTAATAATAATAATAATAATAAAGCGTGCACGTGCATGGTAATAAATAATAAATAACAACACACATGCATGTGCATTTTCTTGTGATAATGATTTTAATATTGATAATGATAATGATAATAATAATAATAATTATTATTATGATAATAATAATAATAATAATAAACGAATTATACAAGTTCTTTGCATATGCACGTGCATGGTAATAAATAATAATGTTTGTGCATTGCATTTTCATGTGATGATGATGATAATAATAATTACGACACATGTGATAATAGAATAACGCACGTGAATTTAATGTGCATGTATGTGTATTCACATGTGCATTTTCATGTGATGATAATAACAATAACAACAACAACAACAACAACAACCACAATGATAATAATAATAACAATAATAATAACAACGCGTGTGATAATAAAATAACGTGTGGTCATTTCATGTGCACATGCCTGGTAATAAAAATATAATAATAACGCACGTGCATGTGCATGTTCATGTGGATTAGATGATGATAATAATAATAATAATAGTAATAAAAAGTTATTGTTGTTTGAAAAAACAACAGACATGAAAAAAATGCTAGAAATGGGGTCTCCAAAAACCTAAAAAACCACAGAGTCATTGAAAAAGGCATAACTTCATATTCAGGTGTCCATTTCCGCTCCATGAGGAGTCAAACTCAATCTCATGGAACGAACTATGATAAAAATAGGTGCCGAAGGCCAAACAAACACACAGATCAGAAGTTATGACCATTTTAAAAACATTTGACAGGGATTCGTACATGGAAATGGAGTTTTGGAGGCCTTATGATGGGTTTCAGGGATTTCAGGTTATCTAACATGACTTAAACTATGTTCATGTCATCCTTCGGTGTATATCTCTTCGCTACTTTCGATTGATATGTTGTAGAGCTCAAACGGACAACCGGAGCGAAATTTATGGCCGTTTGAAGTTGGAATTTTTTTTGGAGTGGTATAACTAATATATCTTTTTTTTTAATCTTCTCATAGTTTCTACTAAATTTGGTCCTCACTCATCTCATGATCTTCGATTTGACTGGCCACAGTGCTCAAACGGACACCCGAAGGAGATGTTGTGCCTATTTTAGTGAGTTGTGGTTTTCTTATGCTTTTAAGCGCTATGAGAGTTTCCCAATTTAAAAAGACAATAACTTCTGCTACGTGTGTTAATTTTGGATCTACCACATATCAAATCAAATATTGTGAAAAGATACACACTCCGATAACCATTGGAACCCTTTCTAACATTCTTTAACCCCCAAAAAGTCCCAAAATCCCTTTTGATGGTCAAAAGATTGGTTTTGGAGTTCGTTTTGAAATAACTTCTTTTATGGGTGTCTGTTTTGTCTTTACCACATATCAAATCAAATCTTACGACTAGACCTACACTCGTATAACCACTGAAGCACTATCTCACATCCTTGAAGGACCAAAAAGGAACTTAAACCCTTCAAAAGACCATAACTTCTACTTCTAGAGTCTGTTTTGCCTCTACCATATATCAAATTGAAGCTTTCGACAAGATCTACACATTTGTGACCAACAGGAACACCTTATCACGTTATTAAAGATCCAAAAGGTCCTTAATTCCTCCAAATTCCAATGACTTCTACTATGGGTGTCTGTTACACCTCTACCACAAATCAAATTGAAGCTTGTGTCTAGCTCTACACATCAGGGACAACCATGAACAACTAAATAACCCTAAAAACCATGAATAAGTACATAGACACTAAAAACCATTAAAAACCATAATAAACCTAAAAAACTCTAACAAACACTAACAAACCCTACCAAACCCTAAAAAACCCTAAAAAACCCTAAAAACCCAAAAAACCCAAAAAAACATAACAAAACCTAACAAACCCTAAAAACCCTAGCAGACCATAACAAGCCCTAAAAAACCTCAAGAAGCACTAAGAAACCCCAATAAACCCAAAAAACCTGAAGAAACCCTAAAAACCCCTAAGAAACCACAAGAAACCCTAACAAAACCCTAAAAATCCCAACAAAACCCTAAGAAAGCCTATGAAACACTAACACACCCTTATAAACCCTAACACACCCTTAGAAACCCTAACACACCCATAGAAACTGTAGCACACCCTAAGAAACCCCAACACACCAATAGAAACCATAACACAACCTTAGAAAAACTTAGAAACCATAGCATAGCCTTAGAAGCCCTAAGCCGCCCATAAAACCCCTAACTCACCCTTAGAAACCCTAACACACCCTTAGAAACCCTAACAAACCCTTTGACACCATAAATCACTCTAATAAGCATTAATAAATCCTAACAAACCCTACCAACCAATAACAAACCATAATAAACCGTAATAAACCCTAAATCCCACTACTAAACCCTAATAAACACTAATAAATCGAAATAAACCCTAAAAACACTATTAGACCCCAACAAAAGCTACAAAATACCCAAAAACCCAAATATACAACAACAATGCTATCAAACCATTCAGAACACTAATATTCATAAAAAACCCTAACAAACCTGAAAAAACCTGACAAAACCCTAAAAAACCCTAAAAACCCTAAAAACAATAAAAAAACCTTAAAAACCCTAAAAACCGTAAAAATCCTAAAAAACCTAAAAACCCTAAAACCCCTGAAAACATGAAAAATCCAAAAAACCCTAAAAACAAAAAAAAACACCAAAATACCTCAAAAAACAATGAAAAACCCTCATAAATGCTAAAAACCCTGAAAACCACTAAAAATGCTAAAAATCCCTAAAAGTCCTAAAAATGCCTAAAAAACCCAAAACCAACCCTATGAAACCCTTAAAAACTCTAAAACCCACAAGAAAACCCTAAAAACCACAAAATAAACCCTTATACACCAGAAATAACCCTAAAGAAACCTAAAAACACTAAAGAACCACTAAAGACACTATCAACGCTACATAAACCCTAACAATTACAACAAAAAACTGAAAAATGCTTCAAAACCCACAAAATGCAACAAAACCACAAAAATGCTAAAATAACACTAACAAACTATAAAAAATCCAAACACACCCATAAAACCAAATAAAATGCATAAAACCCCAAACAACTCAAACAAGCCGTAACAAACCCTAAAAACCCTAACAAAACCTTACAAACCATAACAACCACTAATAACACCTAATAACCACTAATAAACCCTAATAACCCCTAAAACCCACTATTAAACCCTAAAACCCCTAATAAGCATTAATAGATCATAATAACCGGTAATAAACCCAAATAAACTCTATTAGACACTAATAAATACTAAAAAAGCCCTAAACCCCCTAATATACAATAAAAAACTCTATTAAACCATAATAAACCCTAATAATCACTAAAACCCCTGACAAACCTCACAAAACGCTACAAAAACATCCAAATAATAGCCAACAAAACCCTACAACACCCTAATAAACCCTAACACACCCTAATAAAATCGTAACAAACCCTAACAACCCCAAATAAATTGTAACAAATCCTAACAACACCAAATAAATCTTTACAAACTGAAGAAAAACAATAAAAAACCCCTAATAAACTGCAATAAACCCTAACAAATCATAATTAACCGTAATAAATAATAATAAACAAAAATACACATTACTAAACCCTAATAAAAAAATAAACCCTAATAAACCCAAATAAATCCTAAGTAACCCTAAAAAGGATGATAACCCCTAGAAAAAGCTATTATTTCCTACAAAAGCCCAATAGAACCCTAATATACAATAAAAACGCTAATAAACTTTAAAAAATACTAAAGAACACTAATAAACCCTAAAGAACCGTATTACACTCTAAAGAAAACTAAAAAACCCTAAAGAACCCCAAAAAATGCTAAAACACATTATATAAACCCTAAAAACCACTACAACAGCCAAAAAACCCTAAAACGCGTTAAAAAAAATCCAAACCCCTATCAATCCCAAAAAAACAAATAAACCCATAACCCCCTCCCCCCCAAAAAACCATTAAAATTCCTTCAAATACCATAAAAACCCATAAACACCTGTTAACAACCCTTAGAAACCCTAAAATACTAAAAACCATAAAAAACCATTAAAACCCAAAAAAGGCATCAAATAGATACATAAACCCTAAAAACATTATATAAACCATTAAAAATGAAACAAAAAACCTAAAAACACAACATAAACCAAAAAACGCAACATAAACCCAAAAAAACAACATAAACCATAAAACGCAACATAAACCCAACAAACGCAACATAAAACCTAAAAGCACTACATAAACACTAGAATTGTAACATAAACCCCAAAAAAACACAACATAAACCCTAAAAAATGTAACATAAACATTAAAAAATGCTACATAAAATCTAAAACCACAATATAAACCCTAAAAACACTACATGAACCCTAAAAACATTACATAAACCCTAAAAACTACAACATAAACACTACATCACCCCTAAAAATGATACATAAACCCAGAAAACGCTATATAAACCCTAAAAAATGCTACATAAAACCTAAACCCTAAACATGCAACATAAACCCTAAAAACGTTTCATAAACCCTAAAAATTATACATAAAATCTAAAATTGCTAACTAAACCCTAAAAATGCTACACAAATGAAAAAAATACTACCTAAACTCTAACAATGCTACATAAAACCTAAAAAATGCTACAAAATCCCTAAAGATGCTTTAAAACCTTCAAAAATATTAAACACTAATATACAATAATATAAAAAATTAAACCCCAATAAACCCCTAATAAACTCTAATAATCCCTAAAAACACCTTATAATCCCTAAAAATCCTAAGACACTCTACTCAACCATAATAAAACCCCAAAAATACCTAATAAACACTAATAAATGACAATAAATCCTAATAAACACTAAAAACACTTTAAGAAAACCTAAAATACCCTAACCAACCCTAATAGACACTAATAAACACTAATAAACACTAATAAACCCCAAAAGCCCCTAAAAATCGCTAATAAACCATAAATAAATCCAAATAAACCCTACTCAACCTTAACAAACTTAACACACCATAATAACCCCTAATAAACCCCTAATAAATAATAGAAGTTAGTATACCTTAAAAAATCCCTAAAAACCCTGATAAACTCTAATATAATCTAATAAACCATAAAAACACTCACAAAAAATAATAAATGATCACAAACAATAAAAACACGCAATATAACCTAAAAATACCTAAACACACTAATATAACCTAATAAAGACAAAAAATGATAATATACCATAAAAATGCCTAGAAACCCTAATAAACCATAATAAACTCTAATATAACCTAAAAAACCCTAAAAATGCCCAAAAAAACAAAAAGCTCAAAAACAATAAAAACACAATATATTATCTAAAAAGACTAATCAAACACTAATATAACCTAATAAAACAAAAATACTAATAAACCCCTAACAAACCCTAATAAACCCTAAAAATCCCTAATAAACCCTAATAAAAACTAATAAACCCTAATATAACCGTAATAAAACACTAAAAATACCTTCTGAACCCTAATAAACCTTGACACACCATAACAAAACCTAATAAAACCCAATTAAACCCCAATAAACAAAAAAACACAAATAAACCATTAAAAATCCCTAGAAATCCTAATAAACCATAATAAATTCAAATAAAAGCTAATAAACCATTAAAAATGCTCACAAACACTAAAAAAACGCTAATTATATCTAAAAAGTCATAAAAGCCCCTCATATATATTAATAAAAACTAAAAAACACTCATATATCCTAATAAAAACACAAAAAAACCCTAAAAAACCCTAAAAATCCCTAACAAACCCTAATAAACCGTACTCAACCCTAATAAACCCTATTAAAACCTTAAAGATACCGACTCAACCCTAATAAAACCCTAAAAATACCTACTCAACCCTAAAAAACCTTAACACACCATAATAAACCACAATAAACCCCACTAAACCCTAAAAACACAAATATACCATTAAAAAGCCCTAAAACCCCTAATAAATGCTAATAAAACCTAACAAAGATTAAAATCGCTAATAAACCCGAATAAACACTACTAAACACTACTAAACACTAAAAAACCCTAATATACCCTCTTAAAAATTAATAAACCATAATGAACCATAATAAACTGTAATAAATCCTAAACATACCCAAATATACCATAATATTCCATAATATATACTAATAAACCCAACTCCATCCAAATAAAACCCTAAAAATACCTAAAAACCCTAATAAACTTTGACACACCATAATAAACCCTAATAAATTCCAAATAACCTCCACCAAACCCTAAAAAATGCTAATACACCATTAAAAAACCCTAAACCCTAACAAACCATAATAAATGTTAACAACATCTAAAAATCCTAAAAAATGATTGTAAACCCTAAATTAACTCTAATAGTAATAGTAGTAATAACGCACGTGCATGCGCATATGCATGTGCATGGTTTAAATAATAAATTATAACGCACATGCATGTGCATATGCCAGCGCATTTTCTTGTGAATGATAATAAATTATAAATAATAACGCATGTGAATTTCATGTGTATGTACATGTGCATGTGAATGATAATAAATAATAAATAATTACAAACATACAAGTGCATATACATGTTCATGTGCATGTGCATGTGCATGTGCATGGTAATAAACAATAAAAAATAACCAAGCCCACATGAATGTGCATTTTCATGTGAATGATAATAAATAATAAATAATAATACGTGTGATAATTGAATAATGCTTGTGCATTGCATGTGCACATGCATTAGAATAACTAATAATAACACACACTACAAAATATTTAACTTTTTTCAACTGGGGAATATCTATTGGTAAAAGTACATTTTTTGTTGTTAAAATGTTTTACGAACACATATGTTCATGTCACTAAATTGTTGGTAAAAACTATGTCGCTAAATGTTTTTGTAAAAGTTAAAATAGTTCTGTTACAATTATAATAATACAAACAGATAATATATATGTTGGTTAAAGTGTTTAGTAACAGATTCTTATGAAAATTTTTTCTATTGGTAATAATATTGTCTACATATAATGTCTATTTATAAATTACATTTGAATAAAAATTATAAATTTTTATAGCTGGTAAAATTTTATATCTTATTTACTAATTTATCATATATGATTCATTTGTTTTAATTGTTAAACATATGATGATTTACATGAATTTTCAAAATTGTAAAAAAAATAAATTATATTAATAATGAAATTTAATACAAAATGAATCAATATAAAAATGTAAGATTCATCCCCCAACACGATCCATCACAACCCCACACCCCCACCTTGAGATCCATAAACACCCCCACCCAATGTACCAGTGAACCATCTATGCCCAGGACCGATCTATGCCCCAGTACCAATGATCCAGGTCCAGCACTGGTAACTCATCCATGCCCCAAAACCAACGATCCGGCTTCAACTATACCACAACCTTCAGCGCACCAGCACCAGTAACTCATCCTTGCCCTAGGACCAGCGAGTCATCTCCAACACCAACGAAAAACCTCAAATAGTTGTTATACCACAGCTTTCAGCTCCAAGATCCGCACCACACACAACCAAACAGCATACTAAAAATGAGCAAGCTCCAGTACCATTGAGAAACAAGTCGAGCCAACTCCAATACCAGCAAGAAACCTCAAGTCGTTATTATGACACACCCTTAAGCTCCAATATCTACATCACAATCAACCAAAAACCACACAAACATTAGTAAAAAATATCTCTATTAATTGAAACCAAAATAGAAATAAATGGAATTATAAAAAAATTATTTTCATGGTGATAATTTTTCATCATCACTTAGTCGAACACCTTTTGTAGATTTTAATTGAGTTTTGGAGTTCTTGAAACTGAAATCATTGGGTAAGTTTTATTTTTTATGAGTTTCTAGGAAGGTTTCATTCGAAAAATGGGTCACTAATTTAATGTGAAAAGGATGTACATGTCAATTTGAACGATGCATCAGATCATATATCTTCTCTCTTAACAAAAATTAAGGACAACGATAAGCTGGAATCATGAAATTGCGAACTGAATCTGAAATTTTGTTCCCATAGATGGATCGAAGTTTAAAAGACCTGCACAAGATCTAGTATCTAAAAAAACATGTAAAAATCATGGAAGATCATGTGGACTCATTTATAGTTAACAAATGTGATGCAACCCATTCTCTGGAATTAAGAATTATTAAGATAATGGGAATCTATTAATTCAGAACTGGATTCCTAGAATACTAAAAACAAAAGCTTGTTGTAATCTAAATCAGATAAGTGCTGACCAAATCCGAATAAATGTAAAAATCTTGAAAATCATAAACAAATAAATGAACTATGAACTCCAAATTTAATGTATATAGATAAAAAATTATTTCTAAACATGCATGTGAAACATCATGGAAAACCCTAATTTCAAACATTTGAAAAATATATAAAATCATATATATGAATTATAAAAACTAGTAGTAGATAAAAATATGAAAATCATAATGATGGGGAAGAACCACTTAACAAAAAAATCCCAGAAGAGTCCCTATGTGTAATCCAACAATAACATAAAATCCCTTATAAATCACTCATTCATATTGGAAAATTATTTAAAATTAAATTTCCCATGTAACCAAAACTGCTATATTGAAGACCAAAAGAAAACCTAGTTAAATATAACTATGGTCATTTTAACTATCAATCTATTGAAATCCATAATTCAGATAAAACTAAAGAGGCCAAAATCCAAGCCCCAAGTCAAGAAATATATAAGGAAAATATTGTTCAACCAATCTCATCAAAGAAGTAAACAAAAGTTTTTAAAAATATAACCCCACTGGTATTTCTCATCCTAAAAATATTGGAACCCAAGAAATTAATATTATTTCACTATGAATTTGGTGTGGTCCAAATCAGTGTACCCACTCACAAAAAAGAAATAAAAAGAAGAGAAATTGAAGGATAGATATGAAGTGAAAGAGCAGCATACCATGGAATTAATTGTTTAAGAACAACATATTAAGTCATGATCACAGAGGAAGAGGGATCTAAAAGTAGATAGAGAAGGAGAACCCTAGGGCTCATTCAATTGACTAATGGAATGTGAATCTTGATCCCCTAAATTTGAGACTTAAAATTTTAAGAGATAAATGAAAATTTTTCCCCTTTCGGATGAATTATTTTTAAAACTATTGCACGCACACAAGGTAACTGATGAAAATTCCAGGTTCCCCCTCAATAATTCTCAATAGGTACTTCATGTGCCCCCACCAATTACTTTGTGCCACATAAAGTCCTAGAATTTTATGAAGTAGCACCTATTAACCTTACTTGAACCCCTGAACCTGCTACCAAAATGAAATCCATTTCAAAAAACACCATAAATATCATCTTAAAACATCAAATTCAATGATTTTATTCCTATATAAAAAATTTTATCCCTCTTAAGAACAAAAATTCAAATTCTCTCTTACATTCATAATTTTTTTTAAACATGACCAAGGTTAGGGTCATTAAAAACCCCCAACCATAGTATTTTTCATCCCAAAAAATTAAAATAGATCACCAACCAATAATATCAAAAGCATAGTTATTAATGGCATGTGTCATGGCTTCACCGTGGTGCATATGGAAAGGCATGCAGTGGTGCATGCTATGGTGCGTAATGGCACACAGCAGTATGGTGTGCGCCACTGCGCCAACCTGTTCGGTTTTTTTTCGAGTTTTTTAGCTTGTGTCTGCCGACTCATATCCCAATCCGAATTAAAAATACCTCAAACATACCTCACGTGTGTCCTACCCTACTGTTAACCCCTATCCTCTTCCTACGACATCCATGACCTAGCCCCTACTGGACCAAGTCAGGTGGTGTGAGTCATCTCCCACGATTCCCACTTCCTGACCGAGACCGACCAACCACAACGACTCTGCCCTCCTCGTTTATGGAAAGTGCACGCATACGGCGCACCTTGATTGCGAACAGAACCCAACAAAACAATTTTTTATTCAATTTTATTGATTTTAATCCAGTTACTCATGTCCAACCCCTCTGTCTGTCTAGGGTAGGGTAGGGCACTTTACTTATTTGTAATGTTTTGTTTTATTCTTTTTTTCTATTGTTTTTTAGATATATGGTTTAAAAAAATTAATTGTTTGTTTTAAATATTTGAGGAGTTGTGATTTATTTCAAAATGATAGAACTTCACTCCTTAAATATTTTGTGTTTTAATCGTTGTTTGCATTTATAGTTTATGTGTGTGATTGATGAAATATGAATTATTGACCCAAATATTTTATATTTATCTAATTATTGTATAATTTATTATTTTATATTGTTTATATATATGTACATCTCTTCTATGCGTAGAAAGTTAATATTTCCAGGCGCCAAGCGTCGCACCATGCCCATTTGCATCGGGGGCCCTTGTCACTGTGTGCCGTAAATAACTATGTTCCAAATTCTTCAACAAACTGATTTCACTATGCTCTCCCTAATCTACAAACTCACGTACTCACCAAAAACTCAAAGAAATTACCCCAAAATGAACACATACATAAGAATCACCAAACCATTATAACAAAATGAGTATACCATAATACCTCAAGATATTAGAATAATAATTCTTCAAATTCCCAAAATTCAACCACCGAAAGACATCTCACATTGGAATATAAATATCTAAAAATACAGATCACTAAACAATGACTTGATACACACATAGCCTATAATACCATAAAATTATAGCCATCATAGAACTCTCAAATTGCTAACACTCAAAGGCCCCATCATCTTTTGGTTCTCCCCATCATAATACTTAACTAGGATTTTCTTATATTTATTTATCACAATTCTTTTCAATCAAAACTATTTAATAATAAAACTAGTTTTCTAATTCCATTTCAAAACTCAATTTATGATACTCCTACATTGATAAAGATATTATTATTATCATCTGGTAAATTTAAAATATTTATCAATTGTAAAATAAATCCCACTTCCATTAAATTTGTAAAACACTATACTATGATATCAATTCTCATTGGTTATTTTGAAAACAATATTAATAATTTCATAGAATTGACCCAGTGAAATGATTCCATTATGTATCAATGAAAACATATCGATATATTATATCATGCTCAAATCAGTCATTGTACTCATCATGCCAATAAACACTTGTTATTTATTATAAGCATTATTAGGTAACCAATAACTACCACCATGATAACAATATTCCATGAATGGAAGAAAAGAATGATTTAATCATTAGTAGAACATAGTGAAGAAACACCATATTTTTATATCAAGAAGTTTTAAAGGCCTATTCGATCCAATATTAACTACAAGAATTGAAATCTTATATCTATGAGTAATAGAGTAATAATCTCAAATTAACAACACTAGCATGGCATAGAAATAACCAGAAACCAATTTTATCAATTTTAAAGAAGGAATAATATAATATTTCTTTTTAATGAATTATTTAATCAAAGATTGGATCTTAATAGAAACTAGAAGAAATTTTTCAATAAAAAATAATTACTGATTCATATTAACATAATAATCACCAATATGTGTATATAGAAAACAACTATTCATATGCAACTCATGTTTTTAAAACTTCAGCCAAATCAAATGTCTTACAGGCTCAGAATATACATGCAGCTGAATAAGCATACATGACACTAAAATATCATTCAAACAGAGAAAATATCCTACACATGATGTTTCGATTTTCTAATTTTCTAACTCTTAAATCTTCCCCGTGTAGGCCCAAATGTACCACATGGTTGTCATGTAGATGGAATGTCATACAGGAACATAAGTATCTTATATGGGAGCAGCATAGATAAAAATATCCTAAAAATGCTCAGAAAATCAAGGCAATTTCCCCACAGTTTCTTCCATCTTTCTACATTTTTCCCGAATCACTTCAAATCTATCCAGAATCCATTGAAATCAAATACATTCCTTCAAAATAACCTCTGGAAATCCATGGAGAAAAATTCAGAATCATCCGCATTGTATTCAGACTAGCAATTTTCCAACAAATTGTGAGTCCAAACATATAAATCAGCCAATTTTTGATTAATAGAGAAGCTGTGATTGATACCAAGGTGGGTCAAATACCACAGACATCCTTTCTTCTTTAGCTATGTCCACAAAGGGTGAGGTTTCCATGGTTTTCCCTAGTGTATCCCTCATTTTATGCCCTGTCAAGGTGAAATAGTGGCCACATAGAGAGATATCACTACCCAACCAGTCCCACTCCACCAGCTTGAGGTTTCACAAAAAGAAGTTGGAATCCTAGAAGCTACTAACATTTTTATCCAAAGAACAGGAGGAAACAACATTTATAGGCCTTATAATACAATTTATATCCTTGGATTCTTAGCCATGAATAATGTTTTTCAAAGAAGAAAACACTGGCTCTGCACAATCCATGATAAGTTTATCCTCAACCACTATAGGGGATTTTTTTCTACAATCCATGGATTCCTAGGGGAAAAAATGGGGAAGCACAAACATAGGGGGAGGGGATAGCCCTAAAGTGGGAGCATATCCTGCAAGGCCCTATGAGGGAATGCAGAGAGATCTTCAGAAGGCAATCAACAGCTACAAGGAAACCACTAGGAGAGTGATCAGAAGCAGAAAAATCTCTTCAAGGGGGATAATGGATGGGAGATGGAGGAACCCCTATGTCAACCTGTCCATGCCTCCTGCAATGCTAGTAGTTGGAGGTCCATTGACCTTGGCGACCACAAAATGAAAAAAATAGACCATCTTCTCTTAAATAATACGCTGCCAGATTCCCCCATCTTTGAGGACAGCTAGATTCTAAAAGGTTTGTGGCAAACATGGTATGTGAATCCACCCCATCGAATGCTTAAAATCTTGATCTTTGTTGAAATACACTGTCCAACAAAAAAGGTAGAACTAAGGGGTAGCACATAACTGAACATCTAGAAACCAGTGTCCGTGAGTGAAATGAATCCATGACAAGGACTAGGAATTGAAAAAAAGATGGTTACTCTGCCTGAGGCAATACAGTGAACACCTAAAATGCATCTATGAAAAATCGAAGCATCAAAATTAATAAACCTAAGAAACCATTCTCAGCATAGAGTACCAAAATGAGAAAAATAACATGGAAGGACGAAAAATACAAGATCAATATAGAATGTATTCCTAACATGAATGCGATATAAATATATAAAGAACCAAAATTAAATCAGATACTGCAAATGCTACTGGAGGGTGACTGGGGAACCTAAGTATAGAAGTGAGATGTGAGAGAGAATCGATGAAAAACCAATGTCTCCATGGTGATATTGGGTATCCTATGAATTCTGGATGGGAACAGTGTAGGGGTTCCTTCAAGGAGATCCGTGAGGGACACCGGCCATGGGGAATGCCGGCCAAGGGGAACAGAGAGGTTGGGTTGGGGGAGGGAGGTCATGTGGAATGATAGTGGTAGGGGGGAGGGGTTCCTATATGGAGATCTTTGAGGAATGCCAACTGCGGGGAACGCCAGTGGGGAATAGGGAGGTAGGGATGGGGGAGGGAGGTCACGGGAAACGACAGTGGGGGGGGGGGGTGATCTTGGGCGTATTTGGTTTTTCTGCATGTTTATTTATTTATTTATTTATTTATATAATGAATAAATTTATTGATTTGTATAAAAAATTATATTGTATAAGTATTATGTATGCATGTATCAATATATATTTATTACCAATAAATATTATGAAATTATGGATATTTTAAATAATTATATGTTTTTGTTATCAAAATTATATGCTTGTAATGGGTAATATATATATATATAGCCATTTTTTTGTAGAATATTCTATATTATTGAACAATTTATTGGTTAATGATTTTTTGATGGTAAAAGATTCGTTGGAAATTATAACTAATAACAACAGATTCATTTATTGGTAAATCAATTGTTGGTATTATTCTGATAAGACAACAGATTTATATATTAGTAAAAATATTTGTTGGTATTGAACTGCTAATATAAACAGATATATATCTCAGTAAAAATAATTGTTGGTACCTATAATTTGTATCAACCAAATTTAATATCTGTTGGAATTAATCATTTTTACCCTCAGATATATTATCTATCCATAATTTTTTGTTGGTAAAGGTCACTTTTTTGTAGTGACATGTGATAATATAATAACACAAGTGCATTGCATTTGCATGCGCATGATAATAAATAATATATAATAACACACATGCATGTGAATTTACATGTAATGATAATGATAATGATGCATGCACGTGCATGGTAATAAAAAATAAATAAAAATGCATGTGCATGTGCATTTGTATTTGATGAAACGAACAACAACAACAACAACAAGAATAATAATAATAATAATAATAGTAGAATAACACAAGTGCATTTCATGTGCACGTGCATAGAAGTAAATAATAAATAAATAATAATAAATAATAACGCACATGCATGTGCATGTTCCTTTACATTTGATGATAATATTAATAATAATAATAATAACGGATGCATGTGCATGGTAATAAATAATAAATAACAACGCATATGCATGTGCATTTTCATTTGATAATGATAATAATAATGATAATGATAATAATAATGATAATGATGATAATAATAATAATAATAATAAATATGATAATAATAATAATAATAATACATGTGTATTTCATATGCACGTACAGGGTAATAAATAATAAATAATAACGTATGTGCCTCTACATTTTCATGTGATAATATTAATAATAATCGTAGTAGAAATAATAGTATAAGTAGTGGTGATAATAGTAGTAGTACTAATGCATATGATAATAGAATATTGCATTTGCATTACGTGTGCATGTGTATGGTCATAAATAATAACTCTTGTGCATTTCATTTGCATGTGATGATGGTGATGATGATAATAATAATAATAATAATAATAATATTAATAATAACAACGCATGTGATAATAGAATAACGCATGTTCATTGAAGGTGCGTGTATGTGATTTTGGATGTGCATTTTCATGTGATGATAACAAAAACAAAAACAACAACAACAACCACATTAATAATAATAATAATAACAATAATAATAGCAACACATGTGATAATTAAATAACGTCTCTGCATTTCATGTGCATGTGCATGGTAATAAAAATATAATAATAACGCACCTGCATTTGCATGTTCATTTTCATGAGATGATGATGATGATAATAATAATAATAGTAATAAAAAGTTATATTTGTCTAAAAAAACAGAAGACTTGACAAAATTGCTAGAAATGGTCTCTCGAAAAACCTAACAAATCACAGAGTCATTAAAAAAGGCATAACATCTTCTTCAAGTGTCCATTTCCACTTTTTGAATAGTCAAACTAAATCTCATGGAATGAACTATGATAAAAATAGGTGTCGGAGGCTGAACAAACATACAGATGCATGTGCACCAAGTCCACATGAATAGTCAAATGAAAATTCACATGCACATGCACATGCATGGGCGTTCTTATTATTACTTACTACTAATGCACGTGCACCAATTCCACATGAATGTGAATTTTCATGTGAATGATAATAAATAATAAATAATAACACATGTGATAATAGAATAACACGCGTGCATTTCGTGTGAACGTGCATTAGAATAAATAATAATAACACATGTGATAATAGAATAATGCAAGTGCATTGCATTTTCATGTGCATGATAATAAATAATATATAATAACGCATGTGCATGTGCATTTACATGTAATGATAATGATAATGACGCTTGCACGTGCATGGTAATAAATAATAAATAACAATGCACGTGCATGTACATTTTTATTTGATGATACAAACAACAACAACAACAACAAGAATAATAATAATAATAATAATAATAATAGAATAACGCAAGTGAATTTCATGCGCACATGCATAGTAGTAAATAATAAATAAATAAATATAAATTAGAATGAACATGCATGTGCATGTGCCTTTACATATTATGATAATATTAATTATACAAATTTTAATAATAATAATAATAACGCACACACCTGCATGGTAATAAATAATAAATAACAACGCACATTCATGTGCATTTTCATGTGATAATGATAAAATAATGATGATAATAATAATAAAAAAAAACTATGATAATAATAATAATAATAAAATAATAATACAAGTGCATTTCATATGCACGTACATGGTAATAAATAATAAATAATAACACACGTGCATCTACATTTGCTTGTGATGATAGTAATAATAACGACAATAGTAATAATAGTAGCAGTTATTGTGATAATAGTAGTAGTAATAATGCATATGATAATAGAATATTGCATGTGCATTATGTGTGCAAGTATATGGTGATAAATAATAACTCTCGTACATTTCATTTTCATGTGATGATGATGATGATGATTATGATAATGATAATAATAATAATAACAACGCATGTGATAATAGAATAATGTACGATCATTGAATGTGCATGTATGTGCATTTGGATGTGCATTTTCATGTGATGATAATAACAATAACAACAAAAACAATAACAAAAACAACTAAAACAACAAAAAAACAACAACAACAATAATAATAATAATAACAATAATAATAACAACGCATGTGATAATAAAATAACGTGTGTGCATTGCATGTGCACGTGCATGGTAATAAAAATATAATAATAACGCACATCCACGTGCATGTGAATTTGCATGAGATGATAATAATAATAATAATAATAATAATAATAATAATAATAATAATAACAGTAATAATAAGTTATATTTGTTTGAAAAAACAGCAGACAGGACAAAAGTGCTAGAAATGGTGTCTCGAAAAACCTAACAAATCACAGAGTCATTAAAAAGGCACAAATTCTTCTCCAGGTCTCCATTTCCACTCTGTGAATAGTCAAACCAAATCTCATGGAACTAATTATGATAAAAACAGGTGCTGAAGGCCAAACAAACACACATATTAGATGTTATGTCCGTTTTAAGAAAAATTTGACAGGTATCCGGACACAAAAATGGAGTTTTAGAGGCCTTATGATGGGTTTTTGGGATTTTAGTGTCCCAAACATGACATGAACTTTATTAAAGTTATTCTTCTATGTATATCTCTTCGCTACCTTTGATTTGATATTTGGTAGAGCTCAAACTGACAACCGGAGTGAAATTTATGGTCGTTTGAATTGGACTTTTTTTGGAGTGCTATAACTAATATATCTTATGTTTCTTTGATATTATCACTGTTTCGATTATACTTGGCCCTCACTCATCTCATGAGATTTGATTTTACTAGTAATAGTGCTCAAACGGACACCCGAAGGATAAGTTATGCCTATTTTAGTGAGTTGTGGGTTTCTTAGATTTTTAGGCGCTAGGAGGGTTGCTCAATTTATAACAACAATAACTTCTTCTTTGTGAGTTCATTTTGGCTCTACCATATATCAAATCGAATATTGTGAAAAGATACACACTATGGTAACCACTGGAACCCTTTATGACTTTCTTTAACCCCCAGAAAGAGACAAAATCACTTTGGATGGTCAAAATATTGGCTTATGGTGTCCGTTTTGCAATAACTTCTTCTATGGTTGTATGTTTTGACTCTACCACATATCAAATTGAATCTTGAGACTAGACATACACTCCTATAACCACTAAATCACATTCTCACATCCTTGAAGGCCCAAAAAGGTACTAAAAACATCCAAATAACCATAACTTCTACTCTGGGAGTCCGTTTTGCCTCTACCATATATCAAATTGAATCTTTCGACTAGATCTACACATCCGTGACAAATAGGAACACCTTATCACGATATTAAAGACCCAAAATTTCCTTAAGTCCTTCAAATAACCATAACTTCTGCTCTGGGTGTCCGTTTCACCACTACCACATATCAAATTGAAGTTTGTGACTAGCTCTACACATCCGTGACAACCATGAACAACTAAATAACCCTAACAAACTATGAATAACCCCATAAACACTAAAAAAATTATAAACCATAAAAACCCCTAAAAAACCCTAACAAACCCTAACAAACACTAACAAACCGTAAAAAACCGTAAAAAACCCTAACAAAACCCAAAAAAACCCTAAAAAATATAACAAACCCTAAAAACCCCTAAAAACCCTAACAAGCCCTAACAAACCCTAAGAATCACTAAGAAACCCCAATAAACACAAAAAATCTGAAGAACACGTAAAAACCCCTATGAAACCATAAAAACCCTCACATAACCCTAAAAACTCTAAAAAACCAAACAAAATCCTAAGAAAACCTAAGAAACACTAACACACCCTTAAAAACCCTAACACACCCATAGAAGCCCTAGCAAACACTAAGAAACCCCAACGCACCCATAGAAACCCTAACACATCCTTAGAAACCCTTAGAAACCATAACACACCCTTAGAAACCCTAACCCACCCATAAAAACTCTAACCCACCATTAGAAATCCTAACACGCCCTAAGAAACCCTAATAAACCCTTAGACACCCTAAATCACTCTAATAAGAACTAATAAATCATAACAAACCCTACCAACCAATAATAAACCATAATAAACCCTATTAAACTCTAAATCCGACTACTAAATCCTAATAATCACTAATAAATCATAATAAACCCTAAAAACCCTATTAGACACCAATAAAAGCTGAAAAATACCTAAAACCCAAATATACAACAAAAAAGCTATAAAACCATTCAAAATGCTAATATTCAAAAAAAACCCTAACAAACTTCGCAAAACCTGACAAAACTCTAAAAAACCATAAAAAGCCAAAAAAATGTAAAAACCCTAAAAACCCCTAAAAACCCTAAAAAATCCTCAAAACCCTAAAAATTCAAAAAAACTCTAACATCCCTAAAAACGAAAAAAACTGAAAAAAAATGAAAACAAACCTAAAAACCCCTAAAAACCCTAAAAAAAACCTCAAAAAACCCAAAAAATCTAAAACCACTAAAAAGCTAAAAAAGCCTCAAAAACCTAAAAATGCCTAACAAAATCCTAACCAAACCTATGAAAACTGTAAAACCCTAAGAACCCCCTAAAAACCCTAAAAACCACAAAAGAAATCCTAATACACCCTAAAGAACCCTAAAATCCCTAAAAACTGTAAAGAGCCCTAAGGAACCACTAAATCCACTAACTACGCTACACAAATCTTATCAATTGCTAAAAAAACTAGAAAAATGATTGAAAACCCAAAAAAGGCAAAAAACCCCCAAAAATAATAAAATAACCCTAACAAAGCATAAAAATCCAAACACACGCATAAAACCTAAAAAACGCATAAAACCCAAAATAACTCAATCAAACCGTAACAAACCCTAGAAACCCTAACCAAACCTAACAAACCCTTACAACCACTAATAACACCTAACAACCACTAATAAACCCTAATAACCCATAAAAACCACTATCAAACCCTACAAACCCTAATAAACACTAATAAATCGTAATAAACTATAATAAACCCTAACACACTCTATTAGACCCTGATAAACAATAAAAAAGACTTAAAACCCCTAATATACAATAAAAATACTATTAACCCATAATAAACCCTAATAATCACTAAAAATCCAAACACACTCGACAAAATGCTACAAAAATCTCCAAATAACAGCCTACAAAACCCTACAACCCACTAATAAACCCTAAAAACCCTAATAACACCAAAATAAATCGTAAAAAACCCTAAAAACCCCAAATAAATTGTAACAAATCCTAACAACGAAAAATAAATCGTAACAAATAGAAAAAAACCATAACAAACCCCTAATAAACCCCAATAAACACTAACAAATCATAATAAACCCTAATAAATCCTAATAAACCAAAATACACGTTACTAAACCCTAATAAATATAACTAAACCTAATAAACCCTAATAAATCCTAAATAAACCAAAAAAAAAAGTTGATAAACACTAGAAAAATCTATTATTTCCTACAAAAGCACAATAAAACCCTAATATACAATAAAAAATGCTGATAAACTGTAACAAATCCTAAAGAACACTAATAAACCCCAAAAACCGTAAAAAAACCCTAATGAACCATATTAAACTCTAAATAACACTAAAAACCCCTAAAGACCGCCAAAAAATGCTACAACACATTCTATAAACCCTAAAAACCGCTACAGTACCCAAACAAACCCTAAAACACACTAAAAACTAGAACAACCCCTATCAATCCCAAAAATACAAATAAACCCATAAAACCTCCCAAAAACCATTAAAAAGCCAACAGATACCATAAAAAACCATAAACACCCTTTAACAACCCTAAAGAACACTACAAACCATAAACAACCATTAAAACCCTAAAAGGGCTTCAAATATATACATAAACCCCAAGAACGTTACATAAACCCTCAAAAATGCAACAAAACCCCTAAAAACGCAACATAAACCAAAAAAGGCCACATAATGACGAAAAATGCTACATAGACCCTAAAAGCACTACATAAACCATAGAACTGTAACATAAACCCTAAAAAACATAACATAAACCCTAAAAAATGCAACATAAACATTAAAAAACACTACATAAAACCTAAAAACACAATATAAACACTAAAAACAATACATGAACCCTAAAACATTACATAATGTAAAGACCCGTAAAATTCAAGGGAATTTTTTTCTTAATTTTCTTTGAAATTTTACAAGAACGCGGTTTCTGACGGCACCTGATTCTAAGGCCCGGTGTGCCCGGAATCAATTTCCGAAGTTTGGCTCGGGTATGTTCAGTGAACGAACGAGCGGGAATTTCTAACTTTTGAACCGGTTCCCGGAATCGAATTTCGAGGGCACCGATGAACTCGCAGCGCCGATATTCGCTTAAGGAGACCTTTTCCGAGGTTGCGTTTATTGCGGGTTGAGAGTTAGTTTTTGGGAATTTAAAATGAAGTTAAATAAAATGTGGAAACACATTTTATTTTTATCCAAGTTGGTTATAACCTCCCAAAGGGAGTTAGGGGTGGGACCCACATCCACTTAACCTCCCTTGAGAGGATTAAGTGTGGTGGGGCCCACACGAACCCTAACACTTCATCTTCCCTTTAAACTCCCTATAACTCCTCTTTAATTAATCTTGACAACTTGGTTTATTAATTGAGTTGAGTTGTTTTAATTTCAAACTTTTGAAATTCATGTTATTTAATTGTGTAAATAAAATAATCTTTAAGCTTATTTTATTTTGGTTGGTATCCTTTGCCACCTTGAGAGGATTTGGGAAGCTCTCTCCACCTTCTTCAACTTTGACGAAGAACACGAAGAACACTTAAACTCCGACGAAGAACGCCGCTTCTCTTCTTCGTAGCCGGTGTGTTTCCGAAGATCGATGACGCCACATCTTCGATCTTCTTCCCATGTCAACGAAAGGAGACGATGATTCCTCCTCGGACTATCTCCGTCAGCTTACGAAGCTTCTCCAACGACGTACCTCTTCGGACGCACCTCAACGTCAATGAAAATGATGTTCGATTTCCGCGACGCCCGACCTCCGCGACGCTTGTCTTCCGCGGCTTGTTGACGTGCTCCGCACTTGAAACCGAGGTAGGGGTTTATTTTATTCTTTTGTTCATGTTTTATACCCCTGTTTATTTCTTCGTGAAATTTGTCCAGTTGTTAGCGAATAACGCGAGGGGGGCCGGACCGCACGAACACGGCCGACCCTCCTCCTTTGTTTTTCGTGATGGTTTCTTGAGGTTGATACGAGGAAATGTGGTGCCGTCACACCCCGCGGTATATTGCGGAAGATATGTGAGGCGCCGTCGTGCCGCGCCGTGGAATGAAATTTCAAGGACGCGACGCCGTCGCGTCGCGTCGAGGGAAGTCGAAGGCGCCGCGGCCGGAACGGGGCCGCGGCAGAGGGGCGCGGTGCCGTCGCACCGCGCCAGACGATGAAGGCCGCGTCCGGTTCCGGGCCACGGCGGAACGAGAAGACCGGCGGCCAGCCGGGCCGCCGGTGTCAGAAGCCGGAAGGGGGACCGGGCTTGCCGGTCCGGTTGAGGAAGAACCGGCCGGCAAGGTCGGGTCGGCCGGAAGGGAGGCAAACCGGGGGGAATTAATTCCCTCGGCCAGAAATTAAACGCCCCCCATTATGAGGGGGGCCGGTTTCACAAAGGGGGGCAGGCGGCCCCCCAGTTTTTTCCAATCAGCTCGGCCTTCGGCCGAGCTGGCAGCGCGCTGCCTTGCGCCGAACCGGCGCGCCCGGCCGGTCCGCCAGGCCTGGCCAGGTCGGGTCGGGCCGCGCCGCACCGGGCCACGCAGGGCTGGGTCGACCCTATCCGGGGCGGGTCAACCCGGTTCGGGCCAACCGGGGGGTCTTGGGCTGGGACGGCCCGAGCCCGAAACCCCCGTTACCGAACGGTTTGGATTCAAATGCCCATAACATGGGCTACAAATCTCCAAACGATGCACCGTCAGCGGCGATGCGATCCTTGGATCGAGATGGTCGTTTCGGTATATCGCACTCAAGGTTTCGGAATACTTTGAGTTTGGCTGGGTTGGTTCGTACACGAAACCAACCGGGCCCTCGGAGCGGAAACGCTCATATATTGAGCTACGGACGTCCGATTGACGAGCCGTCAGCTTTGTTGAGTTCCTATTAGTGAGACGGATCTTTTGGCATACTCCGCCCGAGGTTTGGACGCAGGTGGAGTACTGTCGGGTTGGTTTTGCCTTAAAAACCAACCGGGCCCCTAGGACGAAAAAGCCAATAACTCTCAGATCGGGCGTCCGATTGACGCGCCGTCTGTTGCGTTGAGTTCCTGTTGACGATACGGAACTTTTGGATACATCAACTCTGGACTTTGTGACAGTTGATGTATCAGCCTCTCGGCTCGTGGAGCGGACCCTCCCGAACGAGCTTGCTGTGTGCGGGAACCCTAAAGCTGGCTGCGACTGCTACTGCAACTGCTACTGTGACTGCGACGACGACAGTACAGAGATCCTCAGTGGATTCGACGACGACGACTACAACACTCAGCGATCCTGTGTGGATCAGTGCTACCGATCCTGTGTGGTTCCGATCCTGTGTGGGTCAGCGCTCAGCGGTCCTATGTGAACCAGCGCCTACAGATCCTGTGTGGGTCCGATCCTGTGTGAGTCTTTGCGGGGGTTAGTACCTATCGATCCTTTGTGGGTCCGACGACTTAGATGGATCAGTGATCATCTCTATCGTCTACCGAAGAAGTATTCCTGTGTGAGCTGAATCCTGTTGCTTTCCTGTGTGGATTGTGTTGTGCTGTCCTGTGTGGATTTCGTTTTGCTTTCATGTGTGGAATACGTATACATTCCTGTGTGGACTGAGTTGCACATGGGCTCGGAGGTTGGAGCGTATTGGAATTGATGACTTAGGTATATGTATGGGCATATACCTAATCAGTGTTGGTTGTTACTTCGTGATTGTATCTTTCCTTTGTGGTTTATCCTTTGTGGATTTTGGGAGACCTTCGGGAGTCTCGGGGTCCCTACTGAGTAGCTTATACTCACCCCTGCACGGGCTATGCCCGCACTACGTTGTGTTGGTTGTAGACGATGGACAACGTTGATCGTGGTTGAGACTTACTGAGCAGGACGGTACCTGGAGGTGGACAACTGGGCAGGACGTGCTCGGAGCGGACGGCGGGACCCGAGGTGCAGTGGAGCTATCTGTACCCACCCTTCAGGTGGGATTTCCAGTGGACAGCTCGGTGTAGAGGCTTTTACTTTATAGTTGATGTTTTCCCTTTCGAGTTGTACTTTACTTTCAGTTTGGGTTTGTATACTGGGCCATTTACTTTTCCTCACTTCAGTTGTACTCTGTTTTTACTTAGTGTTTACTTTTCCGCTTGCTTACTCTGTGGTTCTTGTTTACTTTTCAAAGGCAATGCCTTCCCTTTTTACCAGGATTTACGCCTTGGTGCTAGTCGCCAGCCCCTGGCCTATGGAAGGCGGGCATGGGGTAGTCACAGAACGGGCCCCGAGGGCGGGTCGTGACAAATTGGTATCAGAGGAGTTCGGTTCTACCGCGAACTCTGATCTTTTCTATGTGAAGAAATAATGTTTAGCGTATTGAGTGTGGTTATCAGTCCATGGAGTCCAGTGTTGGTGCGGCGGCCGACGTATCCGTACACCAGGACCCTGACTTCAGATTTCCGACTTAATGCACAAAAACATTGATTTCGTGTGTGTTTCAAGTTTTCTTTGTGATTACTTTGTATCAGCTCACCAGGTATACTGTTCTGACCGTGGCGCACCTGTTTCCTTTTCAGGATGGCCCCACGATGGCAGCCAGCTAGGGTTCCGAGAGTCGAGCGTGACGACAGCCCACCGAGCGACGAGGCCTCGGTGCAGGGCCCTTTGTCAGCAGTGGCACCGGCGGTAGCACTACCCGCCGAGCCACCGATGCTTCCAGCACCAGCCGCTGACGATGCACGTCGCCTTGGAGCTCTGCACGAGTTCCAGTGCTAGCGACCGCCTAGGTTCCATGGGGAGACGGACCCCCAGGCAGCAGAGGACTGGATGGAGGCAGTGGTTCGAGTTTTTAGGCTAGTGAGGACACCTGCAGACCTCATGGTGATCCTCGCTGCGAGCCTACTGCATGCAGAAGCGGGCCGATGGTGGAGCTTGATGCTCCAGGTGCACGATGAGGTATCTCTACTATGGACGGACTTTGAGAGCCTCTTCCGCTCAGAGTTCGTCCCAGCCACCCTTCGTGCGGTGCGTATTCAAGAGCTTCTTCAGCTGCAACAGGGCAGCATGATGGTCGCTCAGTACTCAGCGAGATTTACAGATCTCTCGCGCTACTCGACCGACATGGTACGGGACCCATTCTTCTGGGCCCGGACCTTCGAGCAGGGATTGAGACACGAGATCAGGGCATCTCTGATCTCCCTCAGCATTCTGACTCAGACGGGAGTACTGGAGCGAGCCCTTTTGATCGAGAGCTTTCTTACTGAGTCTACACCAGTGCCACGACCCACTGTAGGGCGGCACGTGGCAGAGTCTTCTGCGGCAGGAAGTCGACGGATGACTCAGGGGTCCAGGAAGACCAGACCTTTAGGTAGACGACCTCAGGACACTGGCTCAGCAGTGCGGGGCACACAGCGCGGAGCCAGTCTTTCGAGAGGCAGACAGTGCTACTCGTGCGGCGGGTAGGGCCACATGGCTCGTGACTGCCCGACCCGCCATGCCGAGGAGCATCAGACCGTTGAGGGACCACCAAGGCAGAGGCAGAGGGTCGACCGTGGCGGTCCTCAGGGAGGAGGCGGACGAGGCAGAGGAGCTGGCCGAGCAGCAGGTGGTGGGCGACGCTTTGAGGCTCTACCACCACCACCACCATGAGGTCCACCCCGACCACAGGGAGTTGGCGGGCATAGACAGGCACAACTCCAGGCAGCGGAGGCCTACGACCACGGCGCGCCCGAGATGATTCGAGGTACTATCTGTGTCTATTCCACCCTTTCTGTAGTACTTATAGACACATGAGTGAGTCACTCTTTCATAGCCGCTGCCCTTGTTCGGAGCTCGGAGATTCCGACAGAGCCGTTGGCTCGATCCTTACAGCTAGAGACTCCAACAGAAGCAGACTCGACGATTAAGCACTGGTGCCGATAGTGTGAGCTTACTCTAGGAGGCGAGAGCTTCAGCTGGGATCTTCTTGTAGCAGTGTCGAGTCCTTACGACGTCATCTTGGGAATGGATTGGTTATCTATGGTCCATGCACAGATTGACTGTTTTAGGCGCAAGGTGCGATGTGTATGCACCGACGGGAGCAGGTTCACCTTCACCGGCGAGAAGGGAGCCTTCGCAGCACAGGATGGACATCCGCAGAGGAGAGGAAAACCCATACCTCATCAGTTGGCTAGCCTCATCCTAGGAGCAGTTGACGTGCGGAGTCCTGGTTTTCCTGCAGTGGTGGATCAGTTTGCGGACGTTTTTCCCGACGACATTCCAGGGTTACCTCCTCGCAGAGGGTTAGACTTTTATATTAACCTGTACCCCGGGACAGCTCCGATATCGACTCCAGCATATCGGATGGCCCCTGCCGAGCTTCGAGAGCTACAGGTACAGTTGGAGGATTTGCAGGGCAAGGGGTTCATCCGACCCAGTGTTTCACCCTGGGCTTCCCCGATTTTGTTCGCCAAGAAGGCAGATGGGAGCTTGCGACTTTGTGTTGTCTATCGTCGCCTGAACCCGGTGACAGTGAGGAAAAAGTATCCGCTACCGAGGATTGATGACCTCTTTTATCAGCTCAAGGGAGCACGGTGGTTCTCGAAGATAGACCTCAGGTCAGGCTATCATCAGCTCAGAGTCAGAGACGAGGACGTGCAGAAGATGGCCTTCAGATGTCAGTATGGCCACTATGAGTTCTTGGTTATGCCTTTCGGCGTAACCAATGCTCTAGCAGTGTTCATGTCCCTCATGAACAAGATATTTCAGCCATACCTCGATCGATTTGTTGTGGTCTTCATCGACGACATTTTAATTTACTCGACGACTGAGGAGAAGCACGCCTACCACTTGCGGGTTGTACTAGACACACTCCGAGAGAACCAGATTTATGGTAAGCTCTCGAAGTGCCAGTTCTGGATACCTGAGGTCCACTTCTTGGGACACGTTATCTCTGAGGCGGGAGTTGTAGTGAATCCTGCGAAGATCGAGGCTTTGTTAGCTTGGGAGCCACCCAGGAGCGTGACAGAGGTGCGGAGTTTCTTGGGACTAGCTGGATACTACCGGAGATTCGTTCCATACTTCTCTAGAGTTGCGGCACCACTCTCAGCTTTGACGAAGAAGGGGAAACCCTTCGTGTGGTTAGACAGATGTCAGCAGATCTTCTAGGAGCTGAGACAGAGATTGACCAGCGCACCTATCTTGAGGTTGCCTGAGGAGGGAGTAGGGTACGTTGTCTACTGCGATGCATCAGGGACCGGACTCGGATGTGTTCTGATGTAGGAGCGGGCAGTGATCGCCTATGGATCACGACAGTTGAGGCCGCATGAGCAGAACTATGCTACCCATGACCTGGAGTTAGCAGCAGTGGTCTTCGCTCTGAAGACATGGCGACACTACCTGATGGGCGAGCGCTTTAAAGTCTTTTCTGATCATCAGAGTCTCAGGTATATCTTCTTACAGAAGGACCTGAACCTGAGATGGCGGCGATGAATCGAGTTCCTCCAGGACTATGACTTTGAGATAGTCTATACTCCTGGAAAGGGGAACGTGGTAGCCGATGCCCTCAGCAGGAGGACGGGCATTCAGCTACTTGAGGAGGCGACGGAGCAGCTAGACTCTTTGCAGATATCCTTCGTGGATAGAGATAGAGCAGCCTTCCTTCAGTCTCTCACAGTCACCCCTCCACTACTGCAGCAGGTCAGAGAGGCACAACGTGAGGACGCTGACTGTGAGACTCGGCGTGCACAGATATCCTCGGGACAAGCACCTGATGGTTTCTCCCTTGGAGAAGAGGACGACATCCTTTTCAGAGGACGTACCATGGTACCAGTCACTTTGAGAGAGGAGGTGCTGAGAGAGTTTCACACTTCTCCTTATGCGGTTCATCCTGGAGTAGCGAAGATGTACCAGGATCTCAGACGACAGCACTGGTGGCCGGGCATGAAGAAGGCTGTAGCAGAGTTCGTTTCTCGATGCCTCACCTGCCAGCAGGTGAAGGCTGAGCACCAGGTACCAGCAGGCTTGGTACAACCCTTGGAGGTCCCAGAGTGGACGTGGGATGGGATATATATGGACTTCGTGACTGGACTTCCACACACTTCCAGAGGTCACGACTCCATCTGGGTGATTGTCGACCGAATGACCAAGTCGGATCACTTCTTACCCATCAGAGAGAAGGGCTCAGTGGAGAGCTTGGGACGTCTCTACGTTCAGGAGATTATACGGCTTCACGGTGTGCCATCATCTATCGTCTCCGATCGAGATGCTCACTTTACTTCCCAGCTTTGGAAGGGGTTACAGGAGGTGTTCAGGACGCAGCTACGTCTGAGCACAGCCTTTCACCCTCAGACGGATGGTCAGACGGAGAGGACCATTCAGACTCTCGAGGACATGCTCCGCGCATTTGTCCTCGACTTTGGTCGTAGCTGGGAGGACCACCTAACCTTGGTGGAGATTGCGTACAACAACAGCTACCACTCCACCATCGGGATGGCACCGTACGAGGCGTTGTACGACCGACCTTGTAGATCTCCTTTGTGCTAGACAAACCCTGGGGAGTCAGCACTTGTGGGACCGGAGATGGTCCAGGCCACGACAGAGAAGGTCCAGGTCATCCAGGAGCGGATGAGGACAGCACAAAGCCGACATAAGTCATACGCTGACAGGAGGCGGAGACCACTAGAGTTCAAGGATGGCGACCACGTCTTCTTGCGGGTCTCACCTCGACGTGGTATACAGAGATTTGGCCGAGGCAGCAAGTTATCTCCGCACTTCATCGGACCCTTACAGGTAGCAGGATTGGCTAGGTGGATTATCACCTGGCTCTACCACCTCTGTTGCACCGGGTGCACGACGTCTTCCACGTGTCTTAGCTGAGGAGATACGTGCACGACCTGACGCACATCATTGACCATGGGGAGCTTGACGTTGACGATGGGGCGACTTTTACGGAGGTCCCGGTGGAGATAGAGGATCGACGGGAGCGGGTCCTACGTGGGCGATCAATTCCTCTTGTGCGCATCAGATGGCAGCACGGGAACCTCCAGGAGAGCACATGGGAGCGGGAGGCCCAGATGCGTGCTCAGTACCCTCATTTGTTTCCATAGTTTTGATGTATCTTTATGGGGACGTAAAACCCTGAGGTGGGAGTAATGTAAAGACCCGTAAAATTCAAGGGAATTTTTTTCTTAATTTTCTTTGGAATTTTACAAGAATGCGGTTTCTGACGGCACCAGATTCCGAGGCCCGGTGTGCCCGGAATCAATTTCCGAAGTTTGGCTCGGGTACGTTCAGTGAACGAACGAGCAGGAATTTCTAACTTTTGAACCGGTGCCCAGAATCGAATTCCGAGGGCACCGCTGAACTCGCAGCGCCGATATTCTCTTAAGGAGACCTTTTCAGAGGTTGCATTTATTGCGGGTTGAGAGTTAGTTTTTGGGAATTTAAAATGAAGTTAAACAAAATGTGGAAACAAATTTTATTTTTATCCAAGTTGGTTATAACCTCCCAAAGGGAGTTAGGTGTGGGACCCACATCCACTTAACCTCCCTTGAGAGGATTAAGTGTGGTGGGGCCCACACGAACCCTAACACTTCATCTTCCCTTTAAACTCCCTATAACTCCTCTTTAATTAATCTTGACAACTTGGTTTAATAATTGAGTTGAGTTGTTTTAATTTCAAACTTTTGAAATTCAAGTTGTTTAATTGTGTAAATAAAATAAGCTTTAAGCTTATTTTATTTTGTTTGGTATCCTTTTCCACCTTGAGAGGATTTGGGAAGCTCTCTCCACCTTCTTCAACTTTGACGAAGAACACGAAGAACACTTAAGCTCCGACAAAGAATGTCGCTTCTCTTCTTCGTAGCCGGTGTGTTTCCGATGATCAACGACGCCAAATCTTCGATCTTCTTCCCGTGTCAATGAATGGAGACGCTGATTCCTCCTTGGACTATCTCCGTCAGCTTACGAAGCTTCTCCAGCGACATACCTCTTCGGACGCACCTCGACGTCAACGGAAACGACGTTCGATTTCCGCGATGCCCAACCTCTACGACGCTTATCTTCCGCGGCTTGTTGACATGCTCCGCACTTGAAACCAAGGTAGGGGTTTATTTTATTCTTTTGTTCATGATTTATACCCGTGTTTATTTCTTCGTGAAATTTGTCCAATTGTTAGCGAATAATGCGAGGGGGCCCGGACTGCACGAACACGGCCGACCCTCCTCCTTTGTTTTTCGTGATGGTTTCTTGAGGTTGATACGAGGAAACGTGGTGTCGTCGCACCACGCGGTATATTGCGGAAGATACGCGCGGCGCCGTCGCGCCGCGCCGTGCAATGAAATTTCAAGGACGCGACGCCGTCGCGTAGCGTCGAGGGAAGTCGAAGGCACCGCGGCCGGAACGGGGCCACCGCGGAGGGGCGCGGTGCCGTCGCACCGCGCCGGACAATGAAGGCCGCGGCCGGTTCCGGGCCGCGGCGGAACGAGAAGACCGGCGGCCAGCCGGGCCGCCGGTGTCGGAGGCCGGAAGGGGGACCGGCCTTGCCGGTCCCGTTGAGGAAGAACCGGCCGGCCAGGTCGGGCCGACCGGAAGGGAGGAAAACCGGGGGGAATTAATTCCCCCGGCCAGCAATTAAATGGCCCCCATTATGAGGGGGTCCAGTTTCACAAAGGGGAGCAGGCGCCCCCCCCCCCGTTTTTCCAATCAGCTCGGCCTTCGGCCGAGGTGGCAGCGCGCCCAACGCGCTGCCTTGCGCCGAACCGGAGCGCCTGGCCGGTCCGCCAGGCCAGGCTGGGTCGGGCCGGGACGAGCCAGGCCGTGTCGACCCTGTCCGGGGCGGGTCAACCCGGTTCGGGCCGACCGGGGGGTCTCGGGCCGGGACGGCCCGGGCCCGAAACCTCCGTTACCGAGCGGTTTGGATTCAAATGCCCATAACTCGGGCTACGAATATCCAAACGACGTGCAGTCAGCGGCGATGCGATCCTTGGATCGAGGCTGTCGTTTCAGTATATCGCACTCAAGGTTTAGGAATACTTTGAGTTCGGATGGGTTGGTTCGTACACGAAACCAACCGGGCCCTCGGAGCGGAAACACTCATATCTTGAGCTACAGACGTCCGATTGACGAGCTGTCAGCTTTGTTGAGTTCCTCTTAGTGAGAAGGATATTTTGGCATACTCCGCCCGAGGTTTGGACGCAGGTGGAGTACGGTCAGGTTGGTTTTGCCTTAAAAACCAACTGGGCCCCTGGGACGAAAAAGCCAATAACTCTCAGACCGGGCGTCCGATTGACGCGCCGTCTGTTGCGTTGAGTTCCTGTTGACGATACGGAACTTTTGGATACATCAACTCTGGACTTTGTGACAGTTGATGTATCAGCCTC
The DNA here is from genome assembly GCA_963277665.1 of Viscum album. Lineage (NCBI taxonomy): Eukaryota > Viridiplantae > Streptophyta > Magnoliopsida > Santalales > Viscaceae > Viscum > Viscum album. Next base: position 41,418 of record CAUJRU010001829.1, read on the forward strand.
TCGGCTCGTGGAGCGGACCCTCCCGAACGAGCTTTCTGTGTGCGGGAACCCTAGAGCTGGTTGCGACTGCTACTGCGACTGCTACTGTGACTGCGACGATGACAGTACAGAGATCCTCAGTGGATTCGACGACGACGACTACAGCACTCAGCGATCCTGTGTAGATCAGTGCTACCGATCCTGTGTGGGTCTGATCCTGTGTGGGTCAGCGCTCAGCGGTCCTGTGTGAACCAGCGCCTACAGATCCTGTGTGGGTCCGATCCTGTGTGGGTCTTTGCGGGGGTTAGTACCTATCGATCCTTTGTGGGTTCGACGACTTAGATGGATCAGTGATCATCTCTATCGTCTATCGAAGAAGTATACCTGTGTGAGCTGAATCCTGTTGCTTTCATGTGTGGATTGTGTTGTGCTATCTTGTGTGGATTTTGTTTTGCTTTCCTGTGTGGAATACGTATACTTTCCCGTGTGGACTGAGTTGTACTTGGGCTCGGAGGTTGGAGAGTATTGGAATTGATGACTTAGGTATATGTATGGGCATATACCTAAGCAGTGTTGGTTGTTACTTCATGATTGTATCTTTCCTTTGTGGTTTATCCTTTGTGGATTTTGGGAGACCTTTGGGGGTCTCGGGGTCCCTACTGAGTAGCTTATACTCACCCCTGCACGGGCTATACCCGCACTACGTTGTGTTGGTTGCAGACGACGGACAACATTGATCGTGGTTGAGACTTACTGAGCAGGACGGTACCTGGAGGTGGACCACTGGGCGGGACGTGCTCGGAGCGGACGGTGGGACCCGAGGAGCAGTGGAGCTATCTGTACCCACCCTTCAGGTGGGATTTCCAGTGGACAGCTTGGTGTAGCGGCTTTTACTTTACAGTTGTTGTTTTCCCTTTCGAGTTGTACTTTACTTTCAGTTTGGGTTTGTATACTGGCCCATTTACTTTTCCGCACTTCAGTTGTACTATGTTTTTACTTAGTGTTTACTTTTCTGCTTGCTTACTCTGTGGTGCTTATTAACTTTTCAAAGGCAATGCCTTCCCTTTTTACCGGGATTTACGCCATGGTGCTAGTCGCCAGCCCCTGGCCTATGGAAGGCGGGCTTGGGGTAGTCACGGCATGGGCCCCGAGGGCAGGTCGTGACATACTGGCCCATTTACTTTTCCGCACTTCAGTTGTACTCTGTTTTTACTTAGTGTTTACTTTTCCGCTTGCTTACTTTGTGGTGCTTGTTTACTTTTCAAAGGCAATGCCTTTCCTTTTAACCGGGATTTACGCCTTGGTGCTAGTCGCCAGCCCCTGGCCTATGGAAGGCGGGCTTGGGGTAGTCACGGAACGGGCCTCGAGGGCGGGTCGTGACACATAAACCCTAAAAAATGCAACATAAATGCTACATCACCCCTAAAACGCTACATAAACCCAGAAAATTCAACATAAACACTAAAAAATGCTACAAAAACCTCAAACCCTAAACACACTACATAAACCCTAAAAATTATAGATAGACCCTAAAAATGATACACAAAACCTAGAACTGTTAACTAAACCCAAAAAATTCTACATAAACAATAAATATGCTACATAAACTCTAACAACGATAAACAAACCCTAAAAACCCTAAAAAATCTAAAACCACCAAAAAAGATAAAAAAGACTTAAAAGCCTAAAAATTCTTAAAATAACCCTAACAAACACTATGAAAACCATAAAATCCTAAAAACCCCGTAACAAACTCAAAAACCTAAAAAGAAACCCTAATACACCCTAAAGAACCCTAAAAAACCCTAAAAAACCCTAAAAACCATAAAGAACCACTAAAGCCACTAACAATGCTACATAAACCCTATCAATTGCTACAAAAACCCGAAAAATGTTTCAAAAACCAAAAAATACAACAAAACCCCAAAAAACGCTAAAATAACCCTAACAAAGCATAAAAAAATCCAAACACACCTATAAAACCAAAAACACACATAAAACCCCCAAACGACTCAAACAAATCGTAACAAATCCTATCCTCCAATGGCCTGAAGGCCTTCATTGTTTATTGATTTTTTGATAATCCACCTTTCAAGGGGTGAGGTGGAACCCTATCAAGGCCCGTAGGCATAATTATTACATGGCCCGTAGGCCTTATAGGAATTCATTGCCTGTAGGCTTCAAATATTACATACAACCCAGACTAACTACTTGGAACTGCCCCTCCCCAGCATCTTCATCATGAAATTAGCTCTCTACCTTCACATGACTGTTCAACTAGGCATTCACGGCCAAGCACTGGCTTGTCCTGATGGCAGGTGCTATACCCTCTCATTCTTGCAATCTGTTTAGCTTCTGCTGTGGTGAAATCTCCTTGCTCATCCTCCTTGTAGAGCTTATTCCGTGTAGGTTGTCTGGTTTGCATCTGCACTTAAGGTGACCCTAAGGCCTTGAGGTGGCCCTAAGGCCTTACTGACACGAAGGCCTGGGTGGCCGAAGGCCTTAAAAGACTCAGCGACCAAATCGGTGGCCCAAAAGCCCAAACGGGGGCATTCTCCTGGCTACTACAATTCCAAACAGTGCCTGCTACATTTCCCACTATAGTACCTGCTACAGTACTACACAGTTCTCGTTACAGTACCTGCTACAGTACTACACAGTATCTACTGCAGTACTGCTACAGTACTGCTACATTACTGCTACAGTACCTCGGAAATTCGTTCTCCGCCTGGATTTCATCCCTGGTCGCTTGGATGCACTTACGGAGTCCTTACCAATTGGGCTAAGGCTCATGTTCCCATAACAAACCCTAAAAACCCTAACAAACCCTAACATACCTTAAAAACCACTATTAACCCCTAAGAACCACTAATAAACCCTAATAACCCATAAAACCCCCTATTAAACCCTAAAAATACTAATAAATAATAATAAATCATAATAACCAGTAATAAAACCTAAAAAACTCTATTAGACCCTAATAAATGCTACAAAAGCCCTAAAACCCCTTATATACAATAAAAACACTATTAAACCATAATTAACCCAAATATTCACAAAATATCCAAAAAAACTCGACAAAACACTAAAAAAAATCTCCAAATAATAGCCTACAAAACCCTACAACCCACTAATAAACCCTAATAACCCCAAAATAAATCATAACAAACCCTAAAAACCCCATACAAATTGTAACAAATCCTAACAGCGCAAAATAAATCATAACAAACTAAAACAAACCATAACAAACCCCTAATAAACCCCAATAAACCCTAACGAATCATAATAAACCCTAATAAATCGTAATAAACCCAAATACATGTTACTAAAGCCTAATAAATATAAAAAACCCTAATAAACCCTAATAAATCATAAATAAACTTTAAAAAGGTTGATAAACCAAAGAAAAAGTTATTTATGGCTAAAAAAGCAATATAAATCCCTAATATACAATAAAAAATGCTAATAAACTTTAACAAATCCTAAAAACACTAATAAACCCTAAAGAACCCTAATAAACCCTAAAGAACCATATTAAACTCTAAAGAACACTAAAAACCCAAAAGACCCCAAAAAATTCTAAAACACGTTATATAACCCCTAAAAACTACAACAATACCCACACAAACCCTAAAACACACTAAAAAAACTCTAACCACCCCTATCAATCCCAAAGAAACAAATAAACCCATAAAAACCACCAAAAACCATTAAGAATCCATCAGATACCATAAAAAACCATAAACACCCGTTAACAATCCTTAAAAACCCTAAAAAAACACTACAAACCATAAATAACCATTAAAACCCTAAAAAGGATTCAAATAGATACATAAACCCTAAATATGTTACATAAACCATAAAAAATGCAACAAAAACTCTAAAACGCAACAGAAACCAAAAAACGCAACGTAAACCCAAAAAATGCTACAATAACCCTAAAAGCACTACATAAACCCTAGAACTGTAACATAAACCCTAAAAAACACAACATAAACCCTAAAAAACGCAACATATGTTGAATCAATAAGGTTTTCCCTATGAATTTTCCATTCCATCATACTTAGGGGAGATTGTTTAGTCAATAAGGTTTCCTTATGACTTATCAATTCCTTCTTGTTTTGAAAATCACAAACACCTTATCTCAAGGAAAATCTCTTTTTACCCTGTGTTTTACTTCTATAAATAAAAATTTCATTCCCCAAGGAAATTTATCCTTATCAGGTTTTCATTGATCATATCATAATTTTTCTAAGTGTAAGGTTTGAAACCAAAACCTCTGAATCCTATAATTACCTAGATATGAAGCATTCTGTTTAGGATCCGAATTCTCAGAATTCTGTTTACGAACTCTTCCGAGTTCTGACTCCAAATTCTCATTACAAATTCTGGATAGAACTCTTCTGAGTTCTAACTCTGAATTCTGATTATGAATTCTAGATACGTACTATTCTGAGTTCTAACTCCAAATTCTGATTACGAATTCTGGATATGAACTCTTCTGAGTTCTGACTCCGAATTCTGATTACGAAATTTGGATACGAACTCTTCTGAGTTCTGACTCCGAATTCTGATTACGAATTCTGGTTACAAACCCTTCTGTGTTCTGACTCCGAATTCTGAATATGAATTCTGGTTATGAACTTCTATGGGATCTGACTCCGAGTTCTCTGAATTCAGTCTCCGAATTCTCATGAACTCTGATTCTGAACTTTTTAAGTTCTGGTTCCAAATTCTTGTGAATCCAAATTCTGAATTTCCTTGAAATTCTGACTCTGGAATTCTATAGTGTTCAGGTTCTGAATTCCTAGAAAATAGAATTTTAATATCCTTTTATTATAGGCTCTGAATTCATTTTTGGTTAGACTCCGAACTTTCATATTTCCTTACATTCTAAATATTGGATTTTAGTTATGTAACAATATTTTTTCTTATACTTGTTTTAAAACAATGCCGTTTATTTAGTAACTAAATAACCATTTTTTAAGTGACACGTATACAGGTCCCTCTGAAATTGAAGGAAGAATATAACCATTGGAAGAGAGATCTGACCAATGAAGCAGTTCCTATAAATAGGATCTCATTTGAAATATCTTAGAACTTTTGGAAAACTTTTGATCTGAAGAGATTTCTAGAGAGAGATACTCTCATGCTTAGTGCGTACTGAACTTCTGGTTCAGATTTGTTTTGTGCGACTCTAATTGTTGTTGCGTACAATCAAGGGATTCTGGGGTTAGGAAGACATAGGTTTCGACTACCTTGAAGTTTAGGGCTTCCAGGGATAGCAAGACAGACTCCGATCTTCGTATTGAGGGCTTACCCTTGTGTGGGTAAGATAGACTTTCTTGAAAGTATAAATCAAGGGACCATTATCCAAGGTTTTTGGATACCCTTCTCTTTGGGTTAAAATATTTACTACTTGTTACTTGTTTTGTTACAAGTTTTCCACTGCATTTGTATTGTTGAGGAAAGTATAACTATCTTATACTTCCTTATACTTGTACTCTGATTTAGTTAGATTCTATACGCTTTAAGGCAGAATCATCATCATTATAAACTTTCATTAAGTTTCATTTCTGGAACCATCTTTTCTGGAATTGTATTCTTAGAATCATATTTATTAAATCAAGAAAGTGAGTAGAACTAGAGGTTTTGTGAATTACCTTGTTTAACCTTGTTAAACATAACAATGTTTAAAAGTTCTAAAAGAATTTTTTAAAGTATACAATTCACCCCCCCCCCCTCTTGTATTTTGAGCATCATTAAATACATTATACAATATCTCTGTTATTTAGATCCTACATTTGGTATTATAGAGTATATCATACTCACATACCATCTCAAAAATTGGTATCAGAGGAGGTCTCTGAAATACTTATACTCACATATAAGTTTTTCTTACTTATGTTTTCATTGTTCTATATTTTACTTACTTAGGAATATTTTCCTTGATTCTGAACTTTTTCTATTAACAAGTTTGTGTGGAAAGATTTTTATATAAGATGGCAGGAATCAATGTTGGTTCTATAGTCAATTTTATCCCAACTAGACCACCCATATTTGATGTAAATGATTACGAATATTGGAGAGATTGCATTAAGACTTTCATTATCAATACTGGTGTTGATAATTTTTTTATGATTACTGGAGGATATAAAATCCCTGATATAGAAGTCAGTACCTTCACCAGTCAAGAAAATAATGAATACCAACTGAATTAAAAGGTACAAAATACTTTGATTTGCTTCATGACTATAAATATATATAACACAATTTCATATTGTGAAGCAGAAAATTGTATTTGGAAGAAACATGATGTTACACACTTAGGAACATCCATAGTTATTGAAACTAGAAGAGACATGATCAGAGCTGAATATCATGGTTTCTTCTTTCCTTATGAAGACCCCATATGTAAGGTTCAACAAAGATTCATGACTATTGTGAATATTTTACAATCCATGGGTGAGAAACGATTAAATGATGAAGCTCTTGTTGATAAAATCATAGACATCATGTCCAATGAGTGGGAATCCAAGAGAACTAATATTGATGAAAATAGAAAAGTTACTCAGATTTCTCTTGATGAACTGTTTGGAACTCTTCTTCAATATGAGACTAGAATGAAGAGAGATGATGATAATGTAATGAAGATGAATGGGAATGGCAGTGTTGCTTTTACTACAACTTCAAATCATATGAAAGCTAAGACTCCTGAGAGAGTTACTAGATCCCAATCTAAGAAGGTTGTTATCCAATCCAAATCTAATGGAAGTGAATCCTCAGAAAATGAATTAGCCAATCTTTCTCGAAGGATGAACAAGATATATGGTCAAAGGAACTTTCAATCCAGAAAAAATAAGAAATAAAAGAAAGATAAGAAAGATTCATAAGTCACATGTTATGAATGCAAGAGAGCTGGACACATAAGACCTGATTGTCCGATAATCAAGAGAAAAGAAAGAAAGGAAAGGCATTCTGAGAGAAACAGAAAGATGTAATAAAAGGATAAAGCTAAGAAAGTCTTGAAAGCTAATGACACCTGAAGTGCCAGTGGTGGAGACACTTCAGATGAATCTTCAGATTATGAATCTTCTCGACAGAAGAATCTTGGTATAATAGCCAGACCTCCTATTTAAAATCATTGTTTGATGGCTAAGATACACGATGATGAATCAATGAACAATGTTTATTTAAATTCAAATTATAGTAATGATAAATATTATAACTCTTTGGATGAAGATTCTTCTTCTGATGAATAATACTTTACCTTCCTATGAATAAGTATCTAGGTTTTCCAATCTCCTTGAGATTGAGAATTCAAAACTCTTGAAAAAACATGATAAGGAAAAATCTAGTAATTCTATTCTTACTAAGGAAATATCATATATTTCTAAAGATCTTGATAAGAAAAATGTTGATTTTGAAAACATTTTAAAAAATCTTAAGGAAGAAAATTATGAGGAGAATAAAATTTCTAAATATCTAGAAAATGTAATTTCTATGAAAAATGTTTTCGAGCCTAACTCTAGTTCAAAATCAAATGTTTTAGAAGACAAGAACTTGGTTATAAAACTAAAATCCGAAATATTTTCCTTGAGTAAGTGTTTGTCAAACTTTACCTTAGTTAATGAAAATTTTGATAAAATGTATTCCCAAATCCGACCTCTAAGGAATAGTTTTTGTTTTGGTTATACTGGTTCTAAACTGAATTTTAGTAACAATTACTTTGTTTCTCAAAGTGCTCCATTCTGCACTAAGTGTCAGTGTGGTGGACACTGGGAAAAAATTGTTCCTCAAACAAAACCCAGTCTTTAGGATTTCATAAATCCTATTTCTCTAAAAAGACGTGGGTGCCTAAAATTTTTCTTTCCGAGATTTCCAGATCCAAGCATGTTTGGATTCCGAAAATGAAACATTTTCTTATTTTTAGGAAAATATAGAAGGTACCAATAGTAATACATCATAAATGGATAGTTAATGTTCCTGACATATGACCTGTAACAAAAACTATTTTGAAAAGATTATCAAGACGAAAGGAGGAAAAATAACGTTCAGAGATAATGCTCAGGGAGAAATTATTGGTATAGGTAACATCGTTCTTCTTGGAAAAACATTGATTTCAAATGTTTTATTTGTTAAGGGTCTTAATAAAAACCTATTTAGCATAAGACAATTATGTGATGAAGGTTACCTTGTGAATTTTAGGATCGACAAGTGCCTATTACACAATTCCAAGGAAGAGTTTATTCGTTCTACCCATAGGAAATGGAATGTTTACACACTAATCTTAGAAGAACCTAGGATCCAAGATCTACCTCGCCTTAGTGAAATGAAAGATTATTCATGGTTATGGAATAGAAGGTTAGGACACTGTAACCTTAGAAACTTATGAAAACTTTATAATAAAATATTAGTTAAGGATCTACCAGAGCGTAGATTTGATTCTTCAAAAGTTTGTGACCCTTGTCAATATGGAAAGAAACATAAATCATGTTTTAAATTAGTTGGTGAAGTCTTAACTACTGATGCATTACTGTTAGTGCATATGGATCATTTCGGTCAAACACAAACTTGAAGCATTGGATGAAATTATTATGTATTTGTTTTAGTTGATGATTACACTAGATTAACATTTATATATTTTCTAGCAAAGAAGTCTGAAGATTTTTCTTATTTCAAAAGTTTTAGATCCCAAGTTAAAAATGAGAAAAATCTTCCATTAAAAACTATTCATTGTGATCATGGTGGATAATTTCAAAATTCATTTTTCGAAAAATTTTGTTGTAGAAAAGGCATGACTCATAACTTCCCAGCACCCAGAACACCTCAAAAAAATGGTGTTGTTGAAAGAAGAAATATAATTCTTCAAGAGATAACTAAAACCATGTTGAGCGAGTATTCTATAGAAAAACATTTTTGGGCTGTAGCTGTAAGTACTGCTTGTTATACTATAAATCGTGTTTTGATTAGACCTTTTCTTAATAAAACCTCTTATGAGTTACGGAATGGTAGAAAACCTCGAATTTCCTACTTTAAGGTTTTTGGTCTCAAGGTATTAATTCTGAATACTAAAGATAATATACATAAATTCACACCAAAATCTGATGAAGGAATTTTCATAGGATACTCCACAACTTCTAAGGCTTATAGAGTTTTCAGCAAAAATACTTGTACTGTTGAAGAGACAGTACATGTCAAATTTGATGAAACTGATCCCTTTATTTTTAAACAACCCCAACCTACATCTTCATATGTGTTTTCAAAAACTGATTATCAACCTTTGAAATAAGATACTTCTGATAAGGAAAATTTCCAAGAATATTCTTCTGAAACATTTACCCCCGAAGATTTCTTACCCTATGTTGATGAACAAGTTTTACAAAACCCAAATCATTTGATTCTAAAGAATCATCATAGTGATAGCATCATGGTTGATGTGAATCAACCTGTAAGTACTAGAAGTTCCTTAAGAATTGGAGTAGAACATCTAGCATTCATTTCCTAATTAGAACAAAAAATCACTGATGATGCTTTAGGTGATGATGATTGGACTAAAGCAATGCAAGATTAACTAAATGAATTCAAAATGAATAAAGTCCGGACCTTGGTTGAAAGACCTAAGGAAAATTCTGTTATTGGAGATAAACACGTATTCAGAAATAAGTGTGATGAAAATGGAATCATAATAAGAAATAAAGCTAGATTTGATGCTAAAGGATATAATCAACATGAAGGAATAGACTATGAAGAAACTTATGCTCTAGTAGCTAGACTTTAATCTATTCGTATTTTACTTGACTTTGTAGCATTCTTCAATTTAAAACTTTTTCAAATGGATGTAAAATGTTCTTTCCTTAACGGTTATGTACAAGAGGAAGTCTTTATTGAACAACCTCTTGGTTTTGAAGATACAAAACATCATGATCATGTTTTTAGACTTACCAAAGCTTTCTATGGACTTAAGCAAGACCCTCGAGCTTGGTATGATATACTTACATGATTTTTGCATCAAAACAATTATGTTAAGGGGAATGCAGATCCAACCCTTTTATAATGAAAGAGAATAAAAATGTTATGATTGTTCAAATTTATGTTGATGACATTATTTTTGGTTCAACACAGAAATCTTTAACCGATTCCTTTGTAGATCTAATGAGACATGAGTTTGAAATGAGTATGATGGTTGAGTTAGCAGTTTTCCTTGGTTTTCAAATCTCTCAAAAACTAGAAGGAATCTATTTATCCCAACATAAGTATATTAAATATATTCTTAAAAAGTATGGATATGACAACACAAAAAGTATTAGTACTCCCATTGGTACCTCCAGCACACTTGATCATGACGAAGCTGGGAAACCAGTAGATCAAACATCTTTTAGAGGTATGATAGGAAGTCTACTTTACTTGAAAACTAGTCATCCAGACTTAATTTTTTCAGTATTATTATGTGCAAGATCTCAATCCAATCCTAAGGAACCTCATTTAAAGATAGTGAAAATATTTTTTCGCTACTTAAAGGGTACATTGGATTTAGAAATATTTTATACTTATGTAAATGTTTTTGTTTTAAAAAGTTTTTCAGATGCTGACATTGGTGGATGTAGAATGGATAGAAAAAGGACATCTGAAACTTGTCATTTCATAGAAGATTCATTAGTTTCTTGGTCATGCATGAAGAAACACTCAGTAGAACTTTCAACTCCTGAAGATGAATATGTAGCAGCTGGAAGTTGTTGTGCTCTAGTGTTGTGGATGCAACACACACTCACAGACTATGGTATGAGTTTTACCAAAACACAAATTGTGTGTGATAATACAAGTTCCGTTTCCCTTAATAAAAAACATGCATATTACTCTCGTTCAAAGCATATAGACATTAGGCATTACTTTATTAGGGATCACACACTAAAAATAGATATCATTCTTCCATTTAACGGAATTCAAGATCAACTTGTTGATATTTTCACAAAATCTTTACCCTCTGATAGATTTGAATACATTAAATAGAAGTTAGGAATGATAACCGTATGGTAATATTCCTTGTTAAATTCTTGTGGAATCAATATCCTTACAGTAATAAACTAATTTTCATAGGGGGAGTACATTTTCTTATTAGTTATCAAAAAATTTCGTAATGAAGTATTTAAAATTTTTCGGAATAAAGTTTTCAAAATTTTTCATAATGATGTCTTCAAAATTTTTTGTAATGAAGTTTTCAAAATTTTTTGTAATGAAGTTTTAAAAATTTTCCTTAATTAAGTATTCAAATTTTTTTGTAATGATGTATTCAAAATTTGTCGTAATGTATTTTTAAAAAATTTCATAATGACGTTTTCAAATTTTTTCATAATAAAGTTTTAAAAAAATTCCGTAATGATGTTTTCAAAAAAGTTTGTAATGATGTTTTTAAAATGTTTTGTAATAATGTTTTCAAAAAATTTCATAATGATGTTTTCAAAAAATTTCGTAATGAAGTTTTCAAAATTTTTCATAATGAATTTTTCAAAAAATTTCGTAATGAAGTTTTCAATATTTTTTGTAATGATGTTTTCAAAATTTTTTGTAATGATGTTTTCAAAAATTTTCATAATGACGTTTTCAAAAAATTTCGTAATGAAGTTTGCAAAATTTTTCGTAATGATGTTTTTAAAAATTTTTGTAATGAGTTTTTTTTCATAATATTGTTTTTTGTAATGAAGTTTTTCATATTAAAATTACATTTCGTAATGGATGTTTTCATAGTTTTTTTAAAAAAATCTTCAACAAGAATATTATCTATGAGAAATAATCTTCCAAGCAATCCAAAAGGTAAGACTCTTTCTTGAGTTTTCGTAATCACCTATTACTTGCTGGAAGTTTCTTTTGTATTTTTAATATTTTCCGGATTCTAGTTTCCTTAAATCCGAATGTTTCCTTTTAAAAACCTCAAAAGATCGGATCCTACCAAATTTTCCTTGTGACTATAATTTCAACCGTTAGATCTGATCAGAAGAATTCCCAGCCATTGGATTGAGATTGGAATATGAACCGTCGCATCAACACCTATAAAAGGGGACCCCCAATGGTTGTCCCACATCGATTTGAAGATTTTGCGTGTCGAAGCTCTACCCCACTTCAAAAGCTCGTTCCAGATTTTAAAAGTTTTCTCAATTATGAATGTCTGGTGAAGTTCTTCTCAAGATATGTCTTCTATCTAGCCAATTACGAAGTGGCAAGTATACAGATAGAGATTGGTGCATCCGAACTTCTTCAAAATGTATGATTCTATTATCTCCAAAAACATAAATCTGATTGGATGGGAAAGTGTTTGCATATCAATGCCTGGAGCTCAAGACTTGGTATATCTGGATCTACTCATTGAGTTTTATGAGTCGGTTTGTTTCTTTAAAGAAGAAGGGAGAGATAAATTTTCCTTCCAGAGTTATGGAAAAACATATTCACTCTCATACACCATGGCTGCTAGCTTGGTAGGGCTGTCCTATAAAGGGGAAGATCATTTTTTTCTCACAAATTACAGGATGTAAAAAGAAGTTTTATCAAGGTGAAGGATATGGAGTGTCTTGGACTTACCAATGTTAAGACCGCAAAGATTGTTCATTTATCTACAAATAATAAGATCCTTGAGTTATGGGTTCGGGGTTTTATTGTACCGAGAAAGGGTGACAAGGAGACGTTGAAGAAAAGTGATATTTATATCTTGTATATTTTGGTAAATCTAAGGAAGATCAACCTGATGAAGAATATTCTCATTACAATAGAGAATATAAATAATGGGAATTTGAGAGCACATATAATCATGTATCCTGCCCTACTCTCCAAGTTGATTGTTCGATGTCTTGAGTCCTTCAAGATTCTTTACAGTTCCAAGTCGATGAATTGAAAAGTTGTGTTAGTAAGTGATGATACTTTGAAAAGAATGAATGACATATTTTCTAAAGATTCCGGAGAGTTTTTTGATCTAATAATGGAAGAATCAGAAGCTATTCCGAAGAATGAAAAAGAGTCTGAACCATCGAAGAAGGATAGAAAGAAAAGAAAATTAAAGGAAGTATAAGTTGAAGGTGAAACCCCTAAAGCTAAGGAAGCTCAAACCGCACCTCCAAAGCCCAAGAAGAAGAAATCTTATCCGGATGAGGTTGTTTCCAAATGGAGGGAGGATAAGAAAAACCGGAAAGAAGGAGAAAATTATTTTGGCATAGATCCTGTTGAGGCCAAGGAATTAAAAGAATAGATAGCTAATGAGCTTTAGAAGAAAGACAAAGAGGAGAATCTAATGAAGAAAATTCCTGAGGGTGAAATTAGTCAATCCCTTTTATGGGATACGGAAATAGCATCTGAGAATATCCCAGTACCGAAATCATTCTTGATGGAACCATTACCTGAGATTCAGAGTAAGAAGTTCATGACTCCGGAAAAAGTACATGAAAAGGTTTTTGAAGAAAAGGAATTTATAGAAGATGTTCAAGAAGCTGAAAGCAGTGACGATACAAATGATCTGAAAAATCAAGTTGAATACTTTCATGAGATGGAAAGTGCATCTGAAAAATTATCAATCCAGACTTCTCAAGTCAGATCTTCGAAACTTTCTACCCCTGGAAATGATGAGAAGGCTGAAGAGGAAGTGGACAAGTTATCCGAGGAAGAGAGTCATAATCATGACTTTATTCATCCTGAAGATATTGAGGCAGGAGATGAGAAAGAAAAAATAGATGAAGATAGAATTGTTCAGTTATCTGAAAGTGATCATGAGTCTCCAGATTAATAAGTTGTTCTGAGAACCGACAAGGGGAAACAAGTGGTTGTTGATACCCCAACGAAAGAAATTTTAAGGGAGAAGGAAGGTGGTGGATCTTCTAGGAGGAATCTAGTAAAGCTAGAGGAAGAACCATGCCCAACCAAAGTGTTAGATTAAGAATCATCAGCTCTGAGACATGATTTTGTCATTCAATATCTGAAGAAGCTTGTTGACACAATTCTGATCATTCCAACCATTGACTCTAGATGTTAGATGCTCCAATATAGCATGAATCTGAAATTGGATTTTTTATCCATGGTGATGGATAGATGGATAAATATTGAGACTGATCACAAGAACTTCATTATCAACTACGATTCCCATATAAAATCTTCCAAGAAAATGGTTATCTGGTCAAAGAATATAGTTGAAGATTTGAGAGAGCTTGATGAGTTTCAAGATGATTTTATAGAAACTTTTGATTCTCAAGACAGAAAAATCAAGGATCTAACAAATAGATTTGAGGGAAGCTAAATCTTGAGCACAATACTCGGATTCAAGAGGTTAAGGATCTGAATGGGAAGCTGAACTCTATTGCTCAAAGCTGGAAGAGGGAAAGGGATCTCTGGATCGAGATTTATGAAATTCTAGGGAAGCAAGATGACTTGTTGAAGGCTCAGGAAGAGGCTCTAAAGTCTCAGGATGATAGGATCAAAGCCTTAGAGATGAAATCATAGAAATATCACAAGGAGATAAAGAAACTAAAAACCATAATAAAAAAGCTAATACCCAAGGATAAGGAAGGAAAGTAGATCGATATGATCTTTTGTTGTGTTTTTTTTCCTGTAAAAAGTTTTCCTATCCTAATGAAATTGTTGGTTGCTCGTTGTTGTTTGGATGTTTTATACTAATCTTTCAGGTACCATAATTTATTTTCCATTCCCTAAATTTCTTTTTGAAAATAACAATGGGAGAGAAAGGAAAAATAATTCTAAGTAAAGAAGAAATATCCCTAAGTAAGGGGAATTTTATCAAAGGGGGAGTTCTCATTACGAAGATTTTCATATTCAAGCTAAATGAAAAATCTCATTCCGTAAATCTAAAATACGATCCCTAGTGTTCCAAAGCCTAAGGGGGATTTAGTTGTATTCATCTTTGCCAATGTGAAAAGGGAGATAAGCTTTATTTTAATGTCTAGAAAAAATTTTCTATGTCCTTATATTCTTTTTCGTAAGGATGTTTGTGCTTTCTAAAAAGGGGGAGATTCTTGAGTTAATAAGGTTTTCCTTATGAATTCTCCATTCCTTCATACAAAGGGGAGATTTTTTAGTCAATAAGGTTTCCTTATGACTTTACAATTCTTTTTTGTTTTGAAAATCACAAACACCTTATATCAAGGCAAATCTCTTTTTACACTTTTTTTTACTTCTATAAGGAAAAATTTCTTTCCCCAATGAAATTTATCTTTATGATGTTTTCATTGATCATATCATAATTTTTCTAAGAGTAAGGTTTGAAACAAAAACCTCAGAATCCTATAATTACCTAGATATGAAGCATTCTGTTTAGGATCCGAATTCTCAGAATTCTGGTTACAAACTCTTCTGAGTTCTGACTTCGAATTCTGATTATGAATTCTGGATACAATCTCTTCTGAGTTCTCACTCCGAATTCTGATTACGAATTCTGGATATGAACTCTTCTGAGTTATGACTACGAATTCTGATTACGTATTCTGGATACAAACTCTTCTGTGTTCTGACTCCGAATTCTGATTAGGAATTCTGGATACGAACACTTCTGTGTTCTGACTCTGAATTATGATTACGAATTCTGGTTACAAACTCTTCTGAGGTCTGACTCCGAATTCCAAATACAAATTCTGGTTATGAACTTCTTTGAGTTCCAACTTTGAGTTCTCTTAATACAGACTCCAAACTCTCATAGGTTTTGACTTCGAATTCTCATGAACTCTGACTCAGATCTTTGTAAGTTCTATTTACAAATTCGTGTGAATCCAAATTCTGAATTTTCCTTGAAATTTAGACTCTGATATTCTATAGTGTTCAGGTTCTAAATTCCTAGAAAACAGAATCAAAATATCCTTGTATTATAGACTCTGAATTCATTTTTGGTTAGACTCCAAACTTTAATATTTCCTTACATTCCAAATATTGGATTTCAGTTATGTAACTATATTTTTTATTACACTTATTTTAAAATGATGTCATCCATTCAGTTACTAAATAACCTTTTTTTGAGTGACACATGTATAGGTCCCTCTAAAATTCAAGTAAGAATATGACCGTTGGAGGAGGGAGTCGGCCATTGAAGTTGTGCCTATAAATAGGAGCTCATTTGAAAGAGCTCAAATCTTTTGGACATCTTTTGATCTAAATTGATTTCTATAGAGTGATACTCTCATTCTTAGTGCGTACTAAACTTCTAGTTCATATTATATTTGTGCGACTCCGATTTTTTCTACGTACAATCGAGGGCTTCCATGGATAGGAAGAAAGAGGTGACGACTACCTTGAATTTGAGGGCTTGCGGGGATAACAAGACAGACTCTGATCTTCATATTGAGGGATTACCCTGGTGTGGGTAAGACATACTTTCTTGAAAGAATAAATCAAGGTACCTTTATCCAAGTCTATTGGATACCCTTCACTTTGGGTTAAAAGATTTACTACTTGTTACATGTTTTGTTACATGTTTTCCGTTGCATTTGTATTGTTGGGGAAAGTATAACTATCTTATAATTCCATATACTTGTACCTTGATTTAGTTAGATTATATAAGATTTAAGTTAGAATCTTAACCGTTATAAACTTTCATTAAGTTTCATGTCTAGAACCATTTTTTTCCAGAATTGCACTCTCAGAATCATATTTCCTGAATCAAGCACATGTGTAGAACTAGAGGTTTTTTGAATAACCTTGTTTAACCTTGTTAAACATAACTATCTTTAAAAGTTCCAAAACAATTTTTTAAAGTATACAATTCACCCCCCTCTTGTATTTTGAGCATCATTAGATACTCCATATAGTATCTCTGTTATTTTGATCCTACATTTGTTATTATAGAGTATATCATACTCACATACCATCTCTACAACATAAACATTAAAAAATGCTACATAAGACCTAATAACACAATATAAACACTAAAAACACTACATGAACCCTAAAACATTACATAAACCCTAAAAAAATGGAACATAAACACTACATCACCCCTAAAAATGCTACATGAACCCAGAAAACACAATAAAAACCCTAAAAAATGCTACATAAACCCTAAAACCTAAACACGTTTCATAAACCCTAAAAATTTTACATAAAACCTAAAAATGTTACATATAACCCAAAACCGTTAACTAAAACCTAAAATTCTACATAAACACAAAAAATGCTACAAAAACTCTAACAATGCTAAAAAAACATAAAAAATTCTACAGAAACGCTAAAGATGCTTCAAAACCCTCAAAAATATTAAACCATAATATACCATAATATAAAAAATTAAACCATAATAAACCCCAAATAAACTCTAATAATCCCTAAAAACACCTTATAATCACTGAAAACCCTAAGAAACTCTACTCAACAATAATAAAACCCCAAAAATACCTAATAAGCCCTAATAAATGATAATAAAACCTAATAAACCCTAAAAACATGTTAAGAAAATATAAACAGCCCTAACCAACCCTAATAGACACTAATAAACACCAATAAACCCTAATAAACCCCAAACAAAACCTAAAAATCCCTAATAAACCATAAATAAATCCAAATAAACCTAACTCAACCCTAACAAAACTTAACACACAAGATTAACCCCTAATAAATCCCTAAAAAACCCTAATTAATAAAAAACTCTAGTATACCTTAAAAAATCCATAAAAACCCTGATAAACTCTAATATGACCTAATATACCCTAAAAAAGAACACAAACAATACAAAAACTATCACAAACAATAAAAATGGGCTATATTACCTAAAAATACCTAAAAACACAATTATAAACTAATAAAGGAAAAAAACACTGACATACCTTAAATATCCCTATAAACCCTAATAAACCATAATAAACACTAATATAACCTAATAATCCCTAAAAACGCTCACAAACAATAAAAACACACTATATTATCTAAAAAGACTTAAAAAATACTAATATAACCAAATAAAACAAAAAACTAATAAACCCCAAACAAACCCTATTAAACCCTAAATATCCCTAATAAGCCCTAATAAAAACTAATAAACCATAATAAAACCATAAAAATACATTCTCAGCCTTAATAAACTTTGACTCACCATAACAAAACCTAATAAAACCCAACTAAACCCCAATAAAAACGCAAAAAAACCATTAAAAAGCCCAAGAAACCCTAATAAACCATAATAAATTCAAATAAAAGTTAATAGACCATTAAAAATTCTCACAAACACTAAAAAAACAATAATAAAATCTAAAAAGACATAACAACCCCTCGTATGTGTTAAAAAAAACTAGAAAACACTCATATACACTAATAAAAACAATAACAACCCCTAATAAACCCTAAAAATCCCTAACAAACCCTAAAAAACCACAATCAACCCTAATAGAACCTTAAATATACCGACTCAACCCTAATAAAACCCTAAAAATACCTACTCAACCCTAATAAACCTTAACACACCATAATAAACCATAATAAACCCCACTAAACCCTAAAAAACGGAAATATACCATTAAAATCCCTAAAACCCCTAATAAATGCAAATAAAACCTAACAAAGCATAAAAGCTCTAATAAACCCGAATAAACACTACTAAACACTAAAAAACCCTAATAGACCCTCTCAAAAATTAATAAACATTAATGAACCATACTAAACCCTAATAAATCCAAAACATACCCAAATATACCATAATATACCATAATATGCCCTAATAAGCCCAACTCAATCCTAATTAACCCCAAAAAGTACCTAATAAACCCTAATAAAATCCAAATAACCCCCACCAAACCCTAAAAACTTTAATATACCATTAAAAAACCCTAAAACCGTAACAAACCATAATAAATGTTAATAGCACCTAAAAATCCTAAAAAATTACAGTAAGCCCTAAAAATACCGCTAATAATAATAGTAGAAATAATACACTTGTATGTGAATATGCATATGCATGGTTTAAACAATAAATCATAATGCATGTGCATGTGCATATGCATGCGCATTTGCATGTGAATGGTAATAAATAATAAATTATAAATAATAACGCATGCGAGTTGCATGGGTATGTGCATGTGCATGTGAATGATAATAAATAATAAATACTAATGCACATCCAAGTGAATGTGTATGTTCATGAGCATGGGCATTTGCATGTGCATGTGCATGTGTAGGTGCATGTGCATGTGCATGTGCAAGTGCATATGCATGTGCTTGTGCATGTGCATGTGCATGGGCATTTTCATGTTCATGTGCATGGTAATAAACAATAAACAATAACAAAGTCCACATGAATGTGTATTTCCATGTAAATGATAATAAATAATAAATAATAACACATGTGATAATAGAATAACGCAAGACCATTGCGTGTGCATGTGCATGAGAATAATTAATAATAACACATGTGATAATAGAATAATGAAAGTGCATTGCATTTTCATGCACATGGTAATAAATAATATATAACAACGCACATGTATGTGCATTTACTTGTAATGATAATTATAATGACCCATGAACGTTCATGGTAGTAAATAATAAATAACAACATACGTGCATGTGCATTTGTATTTGATGATACTAATGATAATAATGATAATAATAATAATAATAATATAACGCAGGTTCATTGCATGTGCATGTGCATAGTTGTAAATAATTAATAAATAATAGTAAATAAGAACACACATGCATGTGCATGTGCCTTTACATTTGATAATAATATTAATAATACTAATTGTAATAATAATACTAATAATAACGCATGCACGTGCATGGAAATAAATAATTACTAACAACGCACGTGCATGTGGATTTGAAAATGATAATCATAATAATAATGATAATGATAATAATAATAATATTAATAAATAAACTGTGATAATAATAATAATAATGATAAAATAATAATACAAGTGCCACTACAAAATAAACAGTGTTTAGCGGCGGTTTTGTGGCGGCGGTTCACAAAACCGCCGCTAAACGTTTTCCGAAATACGTTTCGCGGTGGTTTTTAATAAACCGCCGCTAAACCTTTGTTTTTTTTAAAAAACCCCGACCCTTCCCTACCCCGACCCCCGTTTCCCTGCAACCCTCGCCCGCAGCCCCCCGCGACCCTTCCCTGCAACCCTCGCCCACAGCCTCCCGCGACCCCCCGGCGATCCCGCGACCTCCTCCGGCGACCCCGAGACCTCCTCCGGCAACCCTGCGACCTCCTCCGGCGGTGCCTGCGACCGGCAACCCGCGACCCCCTTCTCCCGGTGACCTTTCTCACTTCGACCTTGGCCCCAAAGTGAGTTTTCTCTATGTCTACTGCTTGACATACTCATGTGATTATTCATGAACTATATAAAATTTCATAATGAGAAAATTACTTGTGTGGATACAATGTTGATGCATTATTTTTATGATGATACGATAGTGTTTTTAAATGAAAATGAGAACAGTCTTGGATTAATTAAAATTTATTGGTTAGTAATTAATTTGGAATTAAATGATTAATTGGTGTAAAGTTAATTAATAGACTAGGGTAAATTATAGATTAGGGTTATGTTAGTTGGATTAAACATCACCAACGATCACTTGATAATGAATTAAGAGGTTGATCATTGATATCTTAGTTGGCCAAGATCTAAGAGTTTTACTTCATAATATACTAGATATGCGATGTATATAAGTGTGACTATCCTTGTGGTATTATTTTATATTGATGGGGGTGACTGATTGTGATTTTTATATAAAAGTTAAATGTATTTCAAGTTGTATTATAGGTTTTACTAGATATAATGACCAAGTTTATGATCCATGAATCGTACCCATAGACCCGGCCATCTGGTGAAACCTATGGTGAGGGTGTTATTATCACTGAAGGTTAGTTCTATGATAGGGGTGAGGACTTATGATATGTCTAGGATGATTTGTGTTTTTTATTTTTACAGGATTTTTAAGGGATTTGGTACTTGACTTGGGTTTGATTCAATATGTATTTATTCTCAGATGTTGAAAAATAGGGATATTGATTTGGGGTTGCAAGGTAATATCATATTCAGCCTAGTCTTGGGATGATTTGGATAATGTGGAAAAATGATTCATCCAGGTGAAATAATAATTGGATAGTTATCAATAATAATCCTTATAAAGGTTAGTTAATCTAGGAAAAAGTGACCTTTGATAAGATACTTATCATTCATTTGAGATAGGGATTTCATGTTAGCATGATTATTTTACTCATAAGGAAATTAGGATGATTGTAAGTTTTTAGATGCATGGTTGGAATGCATGGAAGTCTTGATAACTAAATTATACACTAAGATATGAGTAAAAAATATAAATACATTCAATATTAATGGGGTTTTGGGAAAAGGAAACCTTTTCAAGGTGATTCACAGATGGGGTGTAAGGAAAGAATTCTAGGAAATGGATACACTCGTACTAATGATTTAAGGTGGTGATTTTGTAAATAGGTGATAAGGTTGGTTGATTTGGATCTTAATTCATATGTATATCATAATATAATGGGATAATAATAAAATATCAATGTGGTAAGAGTGTTCATCTGGGGTTGAAATCAATGGAAATTTCATCTTGACCATGTAAAGTGGTCTATAAAAATCCACTAGGGTGAGATATTGTGGGAGATCTAGAAATTATGGAGAAACATGTAAGATGGTGGGGGTAAATTCATCTAGTGATCAGCTCACACTTCATTTTGGTGGGTACAAGTACAGACATTGATGTGATAGAATTTCAGTAGTGTGGGGAAGCCTAGTGTGAACAAGTGGTGTTATGATTAATCAGTGATTATAGAATGATTATATGATGATTTAATGGGGTATTTTTTATAGTTTTCATGGTTGGGATTTTATTCCATGACCATTCAAATGAATAGGATGAGGTGTATTTCCCAAATAATTAATCTAAAAATAGAATAAAGTAAATAAATTGAGTCAACTTTCTATCATCGAATAGTGATTAAGATATTTAATGATGGGAAGCACCGACAACAACATATAGGTAATTTAACTCCCTATTTTAAGTGAATAAATGAAATTTTAATCATGGAAAATGGTGATTGATTTGTGTATTTTATTGTGAGGATGGTTCTGAAATCTCCCATTGTGGATTCTCCCACTCTTAGGGTTTCCTAATCTACATTGTAGTGTCGATCCCCTTGGTTTCTCCAATAGGAACTGACCACATTGTCATGACACGTCAAATTGATTATATCTTTAAAGTTGGTTTATGGTCTAGTTAATACCCTAGTTCATCTCTCAAGGATAATTGATAGGTTTATAGTGTGTATTTTTAATAAAAATGACTAAAGTTCATCTCTCAACTATTTATTATCAACATCAAATGAAAATTAAAGGTTTAGGTAGTGTTACTATACCACCGCACAAGAGGATATCGATAAGGCACTACACTACCCTGTGGAGAGCCAATCGGAACACCTTTGTTCCCATCCTCTCCACAACTCATGGCCCAAAATTCTTAGCACCACCTCACCTAGTTACCAAAATTATAATGGTGACACAAACTCATTGTCGCTGAAGGGATACATAGATTCCAACCACATTCTCTGACCTACATCAATCCAGAACTCAAGGCCCAATAGCCTCACTCCATTTCAAACATCCAAAGCACAACCCAAGCATAACCTTCATCTCAAGGTATTCAACCATCCAAAACCTGATCCAACACCCATCACCAAAACTAATACACTAATATGGTTCCTACCTGAGACCATCCAACTTGAAACTCTAGCCACACCATTAATCGATTACTTTCCTTCCATGGTTCTCAACACCATATTACTTACTTCGTCACCACAATTTTCTAGTTTTGAGAACTTCACTCATCATAAAAGAGGTCAAAAGAACCTCAACTCAACCTTCAAAACTTCCCTAACATGTTTTCCAACTCACAACATCCATGAAAACTCCACCCAATTCTAGCATTCATTATTTCTGCCAAAACTACCCAGATTTGTCACACTTTCACCATCCATATCTCAACCAAGGACTACTTGGTTCTTCTTCAAAACTCATTCACATTACTAGGATAAACTTATCATTTCAACATTAACTTGAGGTTCCTCGCAGCCCACTACATCCATTCCCTTTCTATCCAACTATGTCTTTCCATTCCTGCTAACTCACTCCGTTGGTTCCCAACTTCCCCTATTGGCATGTCGCCCCTCTACCCAAACACGAAGCCTTCTCACTTAAGGTATACCTCCATCACCTACGCACACCATATCGAAGTTCCACCTGGCCTTCCCTAAGAACCCCCAAACATGTCCCTTATAGGTTTCTATTTGGAACCTTGATTCCTCCACATCCACTCTACAGTTTTCTCCACATTTCCATGACTAACATAATTCTCTCCACCTTAGGAGGGTCATTATCACTAATTTATTCAAGAAATTAAAACACCATGTCTCATGCTTCCATCACAAGATGAACCCCAAAACTTAAATGTGGCCATTTAGATTTCCCTAGAACAATAAAACAAACATTACCCATTGTGAAAATGGTTTCAGTGAATGTAGTTAACTTGATTTAAAATGCATTATGATCAGTTTCGATCACACATCAAAGGGGTGTTGTTTGAGGCAACATAAATGTGTGATCGATGGTGTTATGATAAGTGTGTATCCCGATATTCTTATTGCTCCTCAATGAGGTGTTGACGCTGTCTCCTATGGACCAGACTTGTTCAGTTGGTCTGAAATGGTAAATGTGGTCAATGAATCATCTTTATTATATTATGAATACTTTATGGTCAATGGTTCATCTTTATTATATTATGTTTCTGTAATCTTACACTATCGTATATTTTGTGTAGGCACATTGTGATATACATGGATAAAAGCTGGATCACATTACCGAGGAAGACATCTCAATATGTTAAGGGTTTGAATGGGTTTTTATATTTTGCAATTTCTAATCGATCCGTTGAAGGGAGAATAAGATGTCCATGTCCTAAATGTAAATTTAGAACATGGTTGAAGAGAGATGAAGTTTATGAACATTTAATACTGAAGCAATTCCCTGAGAAATATTTGTGTTGGATTTGGCATGGAGAATCAAACAATACAGAAAGATTGAGGACTGATGTTAATCCACAGAATGAGGTCCCAAGTTCTTCGACAATGGAAAATGAAATGCAAAACCTCATAAATGATGCATTCGGCACTGCAAGACACCACTATGAGCATCAAAACATATCAGAACAACCAGAAGAGGGTGCTACAAATTGCAACGTGACAAGTGATCTTTCTGAGACTGTAACACAAGAAGATCAAGATTGTAACATATAATTCGATCCTCTTGATTCTGTGGAGCCAAATGTAAGGGAAAACTTCAGTGAGGGAAATGCATTTCATGATTTAGTTGACGATGGAAATCAAGAGTTGTATAGTGGGTGTTTGAAATATTCAAAGCTTTCATTTCTACTGAAGTTGTACCATATCAAATGTCTATGTGGAATTACAAATAAGGCAATGTCCATGTTATTGGAATTGATTCGTGATGCATTTCCTGAAGCAAAAAACCCAGAATCATTTTATGATATGAAAAAAGTTGTTAACAAGCTTGGTCTGAATTATACAAAAATACATGCGTGTCCCAATGATTGTATGCTTTACTGGGGAGAGGATTCAAGTAGACAGAATTGTAAGAAATGTTCTTCTTCTAGATGGCAGTCAAAGGGTGATGTTGGAAGTATGACTGAACATAATTTCACGGAGAAGAAGAAAAGGAACACACCTGCAAAAGTTTTGCGTTACTTTCCTTTGAAGCCTCGATTGCAAAGATTATTCATGTCATCAAAAACCGCCGAAAACATGAAGTGGCATGCTGTAGATAATAACAATGATGGGTTAATGAGACATCCACGAGATTCCCAATCGTGGAAGACATTTGATTCATTACATCCAGATTTCTCAGCTGATCCTAGGAATGTTCGATTGGGATTGGCTGCCGATGGATTCAACCCATTTGGGACTTTGAGTACGAGTTATAGCATTTGGCCAGTTGTTTTGATCCCTTATAATCTACCTCCATGGATGTGTATGAAACAAACATCTTTTATCATTTCGATGATTATTCCTGGAAAACAAATGCCTGGAAATGATATTGATGTATACCTGCAGCCTTTGATTGAAGAATTGCAGGAGTTATGGAGCAACGGTGTTGAGACATTTGATGTTTCTTCTAAAACAATGTTTAAAATGCATGCTGCTTTAATGTGGACCATTAGTGACTTACCTGGGCTTGGGAATTTATCTGGTTGGAACACTTATATGGGTTTGGCTTATCCCATTTGTAACTTTGATTTCGAGCCCAAACGGCTACCTCACAGTATAAAATGGTGCTTCTTGTGCCATCGAATATTTCTTGATGCATCTCATAGATTTTGGCTGAACAAATCAAAATTTAATGGTTGCATTGATCGTAGACCACCTCCAAAGTTGTTAACCGGTTCTGAAATATTGACACAGCTTGAAAATGTTAAAACAGAATTTGGGAAGGTTCATCATTTGAATGATAGCGGAAAACGAGTGCGAAGTGCATCTTCAAGTGAAATCAGAACGCAACAATGGAAGAAAAAAAGTATATTCTTCAAACTTCCGTATTGGGAATTTAATTCTTTGCGCCACAATCTTGATGTGATGCATATTGAGAAGAATGTATGTGATAATTTGATTTTCACATTACTTAATGAGCATGGAAAGTCGAAGGATCATCTCAATGCTCGCAAAGACTTACAAGTAATGAACATAAAACGTGATCTCTGGCCAGATGAGAATGAAAAGTATGCTCCGGCCATTTTTTCATTGAAAAATAGGGATAAAGATACGTTCCTTCAAATTTTAAAGAATGTGAAGGTATCTGATGGGTATTCGAGTAACATCTCGAGGTGTGTTGACTTGAAGAATCGTAAGTTATATGGATTGAAAAGTCACGATTCACATGTTTTGTTACAACAGTTACTACCATTGGCATTGCGTACATTATTACCTGAAAAAGTTACTGCTATTGTACTCCATTTCTGCACATTTTTCAGACAGTTATATGAGAAATATCTACATCCATTTCAGCTTGAAAACCTACAGGAGAGGTTTGTATTGACCCTTTGTGCAATGGAGATGATCTTCCCTCCATCGTTTTTTACTGTCATGATGCATTTAACTGTGCATTTGGTTGACGAAGCTAAATTAAGAGGCCCCGTTCATTATCAATGGATGTATCCAATTGAGAGGTATTTTATTTATATGTTTCCAGTTAATTAAACATTTTTTGGCATTTAAATAAATGCATAATATTATTATTTTTTTTCACAGATATCTTGGGCATTTGAAAGCATACGTGAGAAATAAAGCTCAACCAGAAGGCTCTATTGCTGAAGGCTATTTGGACGAGGAGTGTCTCACCTTTTGTTCCCAATATTTGGATGATATTGAGACAATATTTAATCAAGTTGGACGTGTTGACGACACATCAACTCAATCTCAAATGCATCAGAAATCAAAAATATTTCCTGCTATTGGCCGATCAGTTGGGAGGACCTCATACGCGACACTAACAGAATTGGAATTATTACAGGCACATAGATATGTGCTGCTGAATAGTGAAATTTCAGATCCATTTATTGAAGAGTTGAGGATACAAACAAAGAGACGAATGAGAAGCCGAACACGAAATGAAAAAGATATAACGAAAGCTGTGAATAAAGAGCTGGTAGAATGGTTTGCACGACGTGTAAGTTTATAAATATTGCAATAAATACGAATATTACTTTGACACATACAATTTGAAAATCTATTAAATTATATATTTTTCTTCAGATCATGAATACTGATACTCGAGCTGACTTTTCAGAATATTTGAAGTTTCTTGCTAGAGGTCCTATAAAACTAGTTAGAAAGTTCAACGCTTATAATGTGAATGGTTTTAGATTTCGTACAGTCGATCGAGAAGTGGGTTTGAAAACACAGAATAGTGGTATTTTTACATTTGCTGAAGTGGAATACTATGGAAAGCTGCATGATATTATTGAATTAAACTACCATGGGAATTTTTCTGTTGTTTTATTCAAATGGAAATGGGTCTATTTTATCAGAGGTGTTAAAAGAGATTCCTTGCAATTTACTTCTGTAAACTTCTCTCTCTTGATGGATGTTGGTGATCGTGAACTGCATGATCCATATATCTTAGCATCGCAGGCAAAAATGGTATATTATGTGAATGATGTTATGGATGAAGGGTGGAGTGTAGTTACTCACGTAATACAAAGAGATTTGTATGATATGGGTGATGAAGTGGAAGATTTGACCTCTGCAATTGAATTTCATCAACAACAGGAAGCAGAATTATTTGTCCATCATGATATTGAAAATATTGGTCTAGCAAGGATGAATGAAGTGGATGAAGCAATGTAGCAGGAAACCGACATGATTGAAGGGGAAAATGATTATATGTACAATTATTTATTCATTCAGCAACTACTTGTTTCATTTCTGTAGTCATTCATTATCATTTTTATATATATTTTGTTTGTTAATACTGGGCATCTATTATCATTTTTAATTTTTTTTCTGCATAAATTTTTTGAAATATATATTCTGAACTTAATTTTATTTGATTAAATGACAGGAATGCCAAGGAAGAAGCGGTACACTATTCCTTCTTCTTCTGCGACAGATGACGATCCGTCTGTCCCCACGGCATCATCTCCCCGTGCACCATCTCTGACACCATCAGTGGATGCCTCATTAGAGGTTGAGTCATCGCCTCCCCCTACAGGAGCTTCAGCATTGGGGCAGCGACACGCCCCCTCCAGTTCATCACGGACATTCTGGAGGGTCGCAGTCATAGGTACAAATTTTAATTAAATAAATTTATTGCATTTTGTTTATAGTAATTGTTTGCTCATTGCAGATGAAGACAATGAAACCATGGAAAGAGACATAAAAAGTTCTGATGTTTGGAACATGCATGGCAAGAAGATAGTGGTGCCATTTGATTCTTATGGGGTCCCGACGGATGACGCCGCAGGTTTACTTGGTCAGATTATAGGTCAGCTGGCGGCAGAGCCCGTTTCCCGGCCTATTTCGTATGATGATTGGAGGCATATGCCTCCAAACAGGAAAAATGAAGTTTATGATTCTCAGATAAAGGTAATTTTATTACTTTATGGTTTAATTGAATGTCATTTTACTAATATATTCAAAATGAATTTCTGTATACAGATGTTCTTCCACTTTACCGTTGCTGATGTGATAGCACGAAAGTGGACATTGAAAAATCTTGGAAAAAAATTGAAAGATTTCAAATGGAGGTTGTGGTGTGATTTCAACGATTCTTCGTTGACTGTGCAGCAGATGTATGAGAAGATACCCAGTGGGGTACCGAAAGAACAGTGGAAGGTTTTTGTCGATAGACATCTTGATGAGAAGCGGATGGTATTGAAATATATATTATCCTCATTTTACATTTATACATGTACATGAAGAGGAGATAGACATTGAATACAATACTGTTAAATTGAATTTTATTTATTTCAGGATGTCTCAAGAAAGAATGCTTCAAACCGGGCGAAGCAGGTAATCCCCCACACTGCGGGTTCAAAAAGCTTTTCAAGAAGCCGAATGTCATTGGTAATCTTTTAATTAGTTTAAATATTTATAAGATAATATTATCTATTTAACATATTTGATTGATGATTTATCTTTGTTTAATGCAATCACAGAGTTTAGGGCATGAAGCATCCCGAACAGAACTGTGGCTGGATGTTCATAAAAAAACAGATGGAAGTTTTGTTAATGAACCTGCCAGAGAAGTTGGGGTATGAAGTCAATTATTTATTATAATAACTTAATATCATTTTTTACTGTGTTAATATATATTGATATTTGATTTATAGGTAAAAATTAAAGAAATATGGGATGCCAATCCTGGGCAATCCTACTCAGTCTCCCAGGATGACCCGGTTGGTCAAGTCCTTGGGAAGGAGCATCCTGGTAGAGTGTGCGGGATGGGTTTGGGACCCGTACCATCTGAGGTCTTTCGCATGCCATCAGGGATTTCGGCCTCATCTACTCCTGGTTATAGTCATTTCATACCTGAAGATGCTCAGAGGGAGATGTCTACTCTACGAAACACAGTTCACCAACAGGGGAATCAGATATCTGATTTGCAGAAAGAGTTGCTTGAAATACGTCAGCATACGAGCAGATATGCCCCCGGTTGTAGTGCATCGGGTAGTGGTGAGCAGGTAAATCACAAAAAAATCAAAATCATTTAGTTTTAAAACTTTTATTGGTTTTAATTTTTATTATAAATATGCAACAATATTTAATTTTCAATATAATGTTCTTACAGGTGGCAGCAGGTGGTGGAGATGAAGGTGGAGAGGGTGACGATGCAGCATCAGATGATGAGTAGTAGTATTGTTGATGTGTTGAAAAAGTATGATAACAGTTGGTTTGTATATGTAACATTTATGGCACATAGTTGCCACCAAACATTTCCATGTCCTAACATTTTCTTGATTTCTCATGTTTCCTTCAATGCATTTTATTTATTGTGTTCTGGATTCCTCATGTGTTGACAAAAAGATTCTTAATGCAATATGCATGTGATGATACCACATCCAATGAGAATACCATATATGTAACCCATATTCATACCCCTATTGGATCCATATCCAATATGTATCACACTAAAAGACCAATCCCATGACCATAAATGGCTAAGGCATGAAAGGTTAATGATAAAAGGCTCTGTCATGGCCTTAAAATTTTTACACCACTCTAATGGGTCCAGGAATACCAATTTGTTTTTAGTTTAGGAATACCAATTTGAGAAAAAATGTAAAATCTCATGTAGAAAATTGTTAAGATTATCTATTTGATCTTTAAGGGATATGTTATAATAAATATTTTGAGCCATGGTATTAATCTTATCCATGAGTGGGATTCCATTCCAATTGGCAGTCTAGAATTTGAAGAAGAGTTAACACTGACCATCTAATGAGAATTCTATAAGATCTTGTGAAATATTACCATAAGACCAGGCCATATTAAGGATTCCATGTAGCATAATTTTACTTTTTTTTAGTTCTTAAACAATCCTTGATATGAGAAAATCCAAGGCTTCAAAATTGGATTTGATTAATTTAAAAATAAATTTAGTTTGAAGAGACTGATTAAAGAGGGTCATATTCGTGATCCCAAGGCCCCTGAGAGCATAGGTCATACAACATTGTTTGCATGAAACTGTAATAGTCTTTCTCTCTAATATAATCCCACTCCAAATAATTTTTTTTTATCAATGAATTAATGGTTTTAATGACCAAGGTGGTCCATGAGTAAACCAAGAAGGATTATACCATTTTTTATATTTCAACATGCTTTAAAAATGAAATCTATTCTATCCATTTAGAGTGATATTTCTTTCCAAGAGGCTAGAGTTCTTTAAATCTGACTGAGAATATTGATAAAGTAGGAGGCGTGTGTTCTTCCCCAAAACATGGAAACTCCAAGATATGTAAAAGGTAAAGATCCCTCCCTAATACCCACATCATCTATCAATATTATTTTTTTAGGATTTGAGATATTCTTGTTAATGTATATGAACTAATTCCCCAACTTATTTTTTGTCTTAAGAAACAATCTTAATGAAGAAGGGCCTTCATGATGTTTTTGATATTCCTCATAAATCCCTAAGAAAAAATTATAATGTTTTCAACAAAAATGAGATGACATGGTTCTGAAGAACCTCGTGATACCATGATGGGTTTCAAGTCACAAGTATCAACCATATGGAATAAAATATGGCTGAGATGGTCTTCTATAATGGTAAAAATGATTTCTGGGAGGGGGTCTCCTTGTATTTCCCCTCATGAGAACCAAAAATAAACCTCTAGGTATTCATTGATTAAGATATAAATAGGGTATTACCCAAGAAGAGTTTTGATCTAGCTAATAAACTTTTCATTGAATCCAAAACATGAAAGAACATTATACATGAAGCCCTAATCTATAGTGTCGAAGGATTTTTTTTATGTCAATATTGGAGACAATGTTACCACTAATTGTCAATTTCTTTATGAGGTTAACACACTTAAAGGAAGAAATTAACAAATCATGGATGTGTCCTCTATGAAAAAAATCAAAATTAATTCCAAGATATGATCTTTTTTTAGATCTGAGAATGTCACACCCCGACCACAGTTTTCTTTTGTTTTTGTTTATTTTCAATGTTGGATCTTTTTGTTGAGGTTTAGGTTGAGTGTCCAACAAAAGTCTTTATGTTTTGGTTGTTTTGGTTATCTTATAACCCTATTAATGTTTATTTTGAATGTTATTGGGATAAAGTTAGATTGTAAAGATTTTGTGACACCCACAGTGTCACTATATTGTGTTTAAATCATTCAAGTATCATTGGCTGTGGTTTTGGAAAATTTAGGGCAGTGGTGGAGCAGATCCAACATATTTATTTTTCCAGTTCAACATTTAGTGGCGGTTTTAACCGCCGCTAATGCCATACCTGTGAGCATTTATCGGCGGTTAAAACCGCCACAAAATGATGAATTGGGCAGCATTTCGCGGTGGTTTTAACCGCCGCTAAATATATTATGTTGATATTTAGCGGCGGTTTTCACCGCCGCAGAATAGGCGCATCAAACGCCTGAATTTAGCGGCGGTTAAAACCGCCGCGAATAAAAAAATGTCTGATACCCATATAACCGCCGCTAAATGAAGAGAAACCGCCGCTAAATGACGGATCTACGACACATTTCTAAAACCGCCGTGGAATCGAAAAAACCGCCGCCACACAATATAGCGGCGGTTTAAACCGCCGCTAAACAGGAAAAAAACCGCTGCTAGGACCGGATTTTGTTGTAGTGTGCATTTCATATGAACGTGCATTGTAATAAATAATAAATAATAACACACGTGCATCTGCATTTGCATGTAATGATAATAACAATAACAACAGCAGTAGTAATAGTGACAATAGTATTATTACTAATGAATGTGATAACAGAATATTGCATGTGCATTACGTGTGCAGGTGCATGGTAATGAATAATATGGTGCGTACATTGCATTTGCATGTGGTGATGGTGATGATGATAATAATAATAATAATAATAATATTATTATTATTATTATTATTAACAATGCATGTGATAATAGAATAACGCACGTGCATTGAATATGTGTCTTTATGTATTTTCATGTGTATTTGCATGTGCATTTGCATTTTCATTTTCATGTGATGATAATAACAAAAACAACGACAACAAAAACAACAACAATAATAACAATAAGGATTACAACGTATGTGATAATAAAATAACATGTGTGGATTCCATGTGCACGTGCATGGTAATAAAAAATAAATAATAATGCACGTGCATGTGCATGAGATGAAAATAATAATAATAATAATAATTATAATAATACTAATAATAAGAACAACAACACATGTGATAATAGAATAATGCACATGCATTTCATGTGAAGTGCATGATAATAAATAATAACCCATAGCGCACGTGATGATAATAATAACAATAATAGTAATATTAATAATAATAGTGCATGTGATAATAGAATAACGCACAAGCATTGAATGTGTGCATGTATGGTAATAAATAATAATACACGTAACTTTGCATTTTCATTTGATGATAATAACAGTAATAACAATAATAGTAATAATAAAAATAACAATAAAAATGCAAGTGATAAGTGAATAATATAGGTGCATTACATGTGCACGTGCATCGTAATATATAATAACGGACGTGAATATGCATTTGCATGTAATTATAATAATAATAATAGTAATAATAATAATAATAACAACAACAACAACATATGCACAGACATGGAAATAAATAATAAATAATAAATAATAAATAATAACGCATTTGCATGTGACAATAATAATAATAATAATAATAATAACAATAATGATAACTATAATAATGATAATGATAATAATGATAATGATAATAATGATAATAATAACGTGTGTGATAAAAGAATAAAACATGTCATATGAAACCCTAACAAAACCTAACAAACCTTAACAACCACTAATAACCCCTAAGAACCACAAATAAATCCAAATAACACATGAAACCCACAATTAAACCCTAAAATCATAATAAACAATAACAAATCATAATAACATATAATAAACCCTAAAAACCCTATTAGACTCTAATAAATGCTATAAAATCCCTAAAACCCCTAATATACAATAAAAAACACAGTTAAACCGTAATAAATCCTAATAATCACTAATAACCCTAACAAACCTGACAAAACAATAAAAAACCCACCAAATAATAGCCTACCAAACCCTAAAACCAGCTAATAAACCTTAAAACCCTAAAAATCACCTAAAAATCATAAAAACCCCTAACACCCCCAAATAAATCATAACAAATCCTAAAAACGCCAAATAAATCGTAAGAAACTGAAACAAACCATAACAAACCCCTAATAAACCGCAATAAACCCTAACAAATCATAATAAACCCAAATAAATCATAATAATCCCAAATAAACATTAATAAACCCTAATAAATAAAATAAACCCTAAGAAACCCTAATAAAACCTAAATAACACTAAAAAGGTTGATAAACCCTAGAAAAATCTATAAATGAATAGAAAAGACCAATAAAACACTAATATACAATAAAAAATGATAATAAACTGTAACGAATCCAAAAGAATGCTAATAAACCCTAAAGAACACTAATAAAACCAAAAGAGCCATAATAAACTCTAATGAACACTAAAACCCTAAAGAACCCAAAAAATGAAAAAACACTTTACATAAACCCTAAAAACCGCAACAATACCCAAACAATCCCTAAAACACACTAAAAACCCCCAACAACCCGTATCAATCCCAAAAAACCAAATAATCCATTAAAAGCCCCCAAAAAACCATTAAAAATCCATAAACTCTCGTTACCAACCCTTAAGAACCCTAAAAACAACTATATATGATAAAAAACCATTAAAACCCAAAAAATGGCAAAAACAATAGATACATAAACCCAAAAAACGTTACATTAACCCTAAAAATGCAACATAAACCCTAAAAACACAACATAAAACTAAAAAAGGACACATAAACCCAAAAACACTACATAAACCCAAAAGGAACTATATAAACCCTAGAACCGTAACATAAACCCTATTCAATGCAACATAAACATTAAAAAACACTACCTAAACACTAAATACACTACATAAACCCTTAAAAGACTACATAAACCCTAAAAATGTTAGATAAAGCCTAAAAAATGCAACATAAATGCTACATCACCCCTAAAAACGCTACATAAACCCAGAAAACGCAACATAAACCCTAAAATATTATACATAAAACCTAAACCCTAAGCACTCTACATAAACCCTAAAAACTTTACATAAACCCTAAAAAATGCTATATTAAACCTAAAACCGCAAACCAAACCCTAAAAGCACTACATAAACACTAAAAATGCTACATAAACTCAAAGAACACTATACACACACTAAAAAATGCGACAAAAACCCTTCAGACGCTTCAAAACCCTCAAAAATATTAAACCCTAATATACCATAATATAAAAAAATAAACCCTAATAAACTCTAATAATCCCGAAAAATGCATTATAATCCCTAAAAACCCTATGATACTCTACACAAACCTAATAAAACCACAAAAATACCTAATAAACCCTAATAAATGATAATAAAACCTAATAAACCATAAAAACACATTAAGATAACCTAAACAAGCCTAACCAACCCTAATAGACACTAATAAACACTAATAAACTGTAAAAAAACCCCAAACAAACCCTAAAAACCAATGATAAACCATAAATAAATCCAAATAAACCCTACTCAACCCTAACAAACCTTAACACACCATAATGACCCCTAATAAAACCCTACAAACCGTAATTATGAAAACAAATGATAGTATACCTTCAAAATCCCTAGAAACCCTCATAAACTCTAATATAAGCTAATAAACCGTAAAAATGATCACAAATAGTAAAAAAATAATCACAAACAATAAAAACATGCTAAATTATCTAAATAGACCTAAAAACACTAATATTACCTAATAAAGACAAAAAATGCTAATATAACTTAAAAATCCCTAGAAACCATAATAAACCCTAATAAACTGTAATATAACCTATGGAACCCAAAAAATGCTCAAAAACAAAAACAAATTGCTCACAAACAATAAAAAACACTATATTATCTAAAAAGACTTAACAAACACTAATATAACCTAATAAAATATAAAAACTAATAAACCCCTAACAAACCCTAATAAACCCTCAAAATTGCTAATAAAACCTAATAAAAACAAATAAACCCTAATAAAACCATAATAAAACCCTAAAAATACCTTTACAACCCTAATAAACCTTGACACACCATAATAAAACCTATTAAAAACCAATTAAACCCTAATAAACAAAAAAACGCAAACAAGCCATTAAAAATCCCTAGAAACCCTAATAAACCATAATAAATTCTAATAAAAACTAATAAACCATAAAGAATGCTCACAAACACAAAAAACACGCTAATAGAACCTAAAAAGTCCTAACAACCCCTCATATATATTAACAAAAACAAAAACACACACATACCCTAATAAAAAAACTAACAAACCCTAGTAAACCCTAAAAATACCTAACAAACCCTAATAAACACTACTAAACCTTAATAAACCCTAATAAATCCCTAAAGATGCCTACTCAACCCTAATAAACCCCTAAAGATACCTACTCAACCCTAATAAAATCGTAAAAATACCTACTCAAACCTAATAAACCTTAACACACTATCCTAAACCATAATAGACCCCACTAAACCCTAAAAACAAAAATATACCATTAAAAAGCCCTATAACCCCTAATAAATTCTAATAAAACCTAACAAATCTTGAAAGCACTAATAAACACTCATAAACACTACTAAGCCTTAAAACCCCTAATACACCCTCTTAAAAACTAATAAACCATAATGAACGACAATTAACCCTATTAAATCCTAAACATACCCAAATATATCATAATATACCATAATATAGCCTAATAAACCCAACTCAATCCTATAAAACCCTAAAAATACCTAATAAACCCAAATAAACCTTAACACACCATAATAAACCTTAATAAAATCCTAATTACCCCCACCCAACCCTAAAAAATGCTAATATACCATTAAAACCCTAACAAACCATAATAAATGTTAATAACACCTAATAATTCTAAAAAAATGCTAGTAAACCATAAAAATACCTTTAATAATAATAACTGCAATAACGCACGTGCATGTGCATATGCATGTGAATGGTTTAAATAATAAATTACAATGCAGATGCATGTGCATATGCCTGCGCATTTTCATGTGAATGTTAATAAATAATAAATTATAAATAATTA
Organism: Viscum album; assembly: GCA_963277665.1. NCBI lineage: Eukaryota > Viridiplantae > Streptophyta > Magnoliopsida > Santalales > Viscaceae > Viscum > Viscum album. The sequence goes on from CAUJRU010001829.1 coordinate 77,863, forward strand.
TGCATTTGAATTATATGTGTATGTGCGTGTGGATGTGAATGATAATAAATAATAAATAATAACGCACATCCAAGTGCATGTTCAGGTGCATGTGCATGTGTATGTGCATGTGAATGTGCATGGTAATAAACAATAAATACTAACCAAGTCCACATGAATGTGCATTTTCTTGTGAATGGTAATAAATAATAAATAACAACACATGTGATAATAAAATAATGCACATGCATTACGTGTGCATGTGCATGAGATTAAATAATAATAATAAATGTAATAATAGAATATGGCAAGTGCATTGCATTTTCATGTGCATGATAATAAATAATATATAATAACACGCGAGCATGTGCATTTACATGTAATGATAATGATAATGATGCATGCACGTGCATGGTAGTAAATTATAAATAACAACGCACGTTGATATGCATTTGTATTTGATGAAACAAAAAAAAAATAATAATATAAATAGAATAACGCAAGTGCATTTCTTGTGCACGTGCATAGTACTAAATAATAAATAAATAATAAAAAATAAGAATTCACGTGCATGTGCATGTTCATTTACATTTGATGATAATTTTAATAATACTAATTGTAATAATAATAATAATAACACATGCATGTGCATGGTAACAAATATTAAATAACAACGCACATGCATGTGCATTTTCATGTGATAATGATTTTAATAATGATAATTGTTATAATAATAATAATAATAAAAATAATAAATTGTGATAATAAAAAAAATAATAAAAGAATAATACAAGTTCATTTCATATGCACGTGCATGGAAATAAATATTAAATAATAACGCATGTGCATCTACATTTCCATGTGATTATAGTAATAATAACAACAGTAGTAATAATAGTAGTAGTGGTGGTGATAATAGTAGTAGTACCAATGCATGTGATAATAGAATATTTCATGTGCATTACGTGTGCACATGCATGGAAATAAATAATAATGCTCGTGCAGAGAATTTCCATGTGATGATGATGATGATGATAATAATAATAATAATAATAATAATAATAATAATAATAATAACAACGCATGTGATAATAGAATAATTCACGTGAATTGAATGTGCGTGTTTGTGTATTCGCATGTGCATTTTCATGTGATGATGATAATAATAATAATAACAACAATAATAATAACAACACATGTGATAATAAAATAATGTGTGTGCATTTCATGTGCATGTGAACATTAATAAAAATATAATAATAACTCACGTTCTTGTGCATGTGTAAGTGTATGAGATGATGATAGTAATAATAATAATAATAACAATAATAATGAGTTATAGTTGTTTGAAAAAACAACAGAAATGACAAAAATGGTAGAAATGGGGTCTCGAAAAAGCTAACAAATCACAGAGTCATTAAAAAAGTTATAACTTCTTCTTCAGGTGTCCATTTCCACTCTTTGAATATTCAGGCCCAATCTCATGGAATGAACTATGATAAAAATAGGTGCTGGAGGCCGAACAGACACACAGATCATAAGTTATGACCATTTTAAGAAAACTTTGACGGGGATCCATACACAGAAATGGAGTTTTGGAGGCCTTCTGATGGGTTTCTGGGATTTTAGGGTATTAAACACGACTTCAACTCTGTTCAAGTCATCCTTCTGTGTAGATCTCTTAGGTAATCATGATATGATATGTGGTAGAGCTCAAACGGACAGCTGAAGTGAAAGTTATGGTCGTTTGAAGTTGGACTTTTTTTGGAGTAGTATAACTAAAATATCATATATTTCTTTGATCTTCTCATAGCTTCTACTAAACATGGTCCTCAATCATCTCACAAGCTTCAATTTGACTAGTCACAACACTGAAATGGACACTCGAAGGAGAATTTATTCCTATTTTAGTGAGTTGTGGGTTTCTTAGGTTTTCAGGCACTAGGAGAGTTGCCCAATATAAAACGACAATAACTTTTTCTATGTGTGTTAATTTTGGCTCTACCAAATATCAAATCGAATATTGTGAAAAGATACACTCTCTCGTAAACATTGGAACCCTTTATGACATTCTTAAACCCACAAAAAGACCCAAAATCCCTTTGGATGGTCAAAAGATTGGCTTCTGGTGTCCGTTTTGCAAAAACTTTCTCTATGGGTGTCCGTTTTGCCTCTACCACATATCAAATCGAAGCTTGCTACTAGACCTACACTCCTATTACCACTGAAGCACCTTCTTACATCCTTTAAGGCCCAAAAGGTACTTAAACCCTCCAAAAGACCATAACTTCTACTTAGGGTATCCGTTTTGCCTCTATCATATATCCAATCGAAGATCTCAACTAGATCTACACATCTGTGACCAATATGACCACCTTATCACGTTATTAGAGGCCCAAAAGGTCCTTAAGTCCTTCAAATGACCATAACTTCTACTCTGGGTGTTCGTTTCACCTCTACCACATATCAAATTGAAGCTTGCGACTAGCTCTACACATCTGTGACAACCATGAACAACTAAATAACCCTAAAAACCCATGAATAAGCCTGTAAACACTAAAAACCATTAGAAACCATGAAAAAACCTAACAAACCCTAACAAACCCTGACAAACCCTAACAAACACCAGAAAACCCCAAAAAACATAACAAACCCTAAAAAACCATAAAAACCCTATCAAACCCTAGAAAACCCTTACAGGCCCTAATAATACACAAGAAGCACTAAGAAACCCCAATAAACCCGAAAAACCCTGAAGAAACCCTAAAAACCCCTATGAAACCATAAGAAACCCAAACAAAACCCTAACAAAACCCTATGAAAACCTAGGAAACACTAACACACCATTAGAAACCCTAACAGACCTTTAGGAACCCTAACGCACCCATAAAAACCCTAGAACACCCTTAGAAACCCCAACATAGCCATAGAAACCCTAACACAACCTTAGTAACCCTTCGAAACCATAACACACCCTTAGAAACCGTAACCCGCCCATAAAAACCCTAACCTACCCTTAAAAACCCTAACACACCCTTAGAAACCCTAAAAAACCCTTAGACACTCTAATTCACTCTAATAAGCACTAATAAATCCTAACAAACCCTACCAACCAATAATAATCCCTAAGAAACCCTAATAAACCCTAAATCCCACTACTAAACCCTAATAAACACTAATAAATCTTGACAAACCATAAAACGCCTATTAGACCCCAATAAAAGCTACAAAATACCTATAAACCCATATATAAAGTAAAAATGCTATTAAACCATTCAAAACACTAATATTCACACAAAAACCCTAAAACCCAACAAAACCTGAAAAAACCCTGAAAAACCCTAATAACCCAAAAACCCAAAAAACCCAAAAAACCGTAAAAGTCCTAAAAACCCTAAAAACTCTAAAAACCCTAAAAACCCTAAAACCCCTAAACACAATAAAAACCCCCAAAAACCCGAAAAAACCCTAAAACCCCCAAATATTCCTCCAAACCCCCTAAAAAACCTCAAAAAATGCTAGAAACCCTAAAAAACCCAAAAACGCTAAAAAACCCTAAAAAGCCTAAAAATGTCTAACAAAACCCTAACCAACACTATAAAACCCTTAAACCCCTAAAAACCCCAAGAAAACCCTAAACCCCTAAAAAGATACTCTAATGCACTATAAAGAACCCTAAAGAACCCTAAACAACCCTAAAGAACCACTAAAGCCACTAACTACGCTACATAAACCCTAAAAATTTCTAAAAAAAATGATTCAAAATCCAAAAAATGAAACAATACCCCAAAAATGCTAAAATAACCCTAACAAATCATAAAAAATCCAAACACACCCATAAAACCGAAAAAAACACATAAAACCCCAAACAACTCAAACAAACCGTAAAAAACCCAAAAATGCTAACAAAACCTAACAAAACCCTAACAACCACTAATAACCCCTAAGAACCACTAATAAACCCTAATAACCCATAAAACCCACTATTAAACCCTAAAACCCCTAATAAACATTAATAAATTGTAATAAACTTTAATAAACCCTAATACACTCTATTAGACCCTAATAAATGCAACAACATCTCTAAACCCCCTAATATACAATAAAAACACTATTAAACACTAATAAACCTTAATAATCACTAAAAACCCTAACAAACCCGACAAAATGATACAAAAACCTCTAAATAATAGCCTTCAAATCTCTACAACCCACTAATAACCCATAACAAACCCTAATAAAATCGTTACAAACCCTAATAACCCCAAATAAATCGTAACAAATCATAACAATGCCAAATAAATCATAACAAACTGATAAAAATCATAACAAAACCCCAAATAAACTGCAATAAACCCTAACAAATCATAATAATCCCTAATAAATCATAATAAACCAAAATACACGTTACTAAACACTAATAAATGAAATAATCCCTTATAAACCCTAGTAAACCCTAAATAACCCTAAAAAGGTTGATAAACCCTAGAAAAAGCTATTAATGCCTATAAAAGCCCAATAAAAACCTAATATGTAACAAAAATGCTAATAAACTATAAAAAATCCTAAAGAACACTAATAAACCCTAAAGAACACTAATAAACCCTAAAGAACCATATTAAACTCTAAAGAACACTAGAAAACCCTAAAGAACCCGAAAAAACGCTAAACCACATTATATAAACCCTATAAACCGCAACAATACACAAAAAATCCATAAAAAACATTAAAAAATCCTAACAACCCCTATCAATCCCCAAAAAACAAATAAACCCATAAGCCCCCCCCCCCACCAACCTTAAAAAACCATTAGATACCATAAAAAACCATAAACACCCGTTAAAAACCCTTAAAAACCCTATAAAACTAAAAACCATAAAAAACTATTAAAACCATAAAAATGGTTTCAAATAGATACATAAACCCTAAAAACGTTACATAAACCCTTAAAAATGAAAAAACCCCCAAAAAACGCAACAGAAACAAAAAAATGCAACATAAACCCAAAAAACGCTACATAAACCCTAAAAGCACTACATAAACCCAAGAACTGAAACATAAACCCTAAAAACAAAACATAAACCATAAAAAACACAACATAAATATAAAAAATTCTACATAAAATATAAAAACACATTATAAACCCTAAAAACACTACATGAACCCAAAACAAATTACATAAACCCTATAAATTCAACATAAACACTACATCACCCCTAAAAACGCTACATAAACCTAGAAAACGCAACATACACCCTAAAAAATGCTACATAATACTTAAAACCAAAACACACTACATAAACCCTAAAAACGTAACATAAACCCTAAAAATGCTACATAAACACTAAAAATGCGACATAAACTCTAACAATTCTACACAAACCCAAAAAAATGCTACAAAACCCTAAAGATGCTTTAAAACCCTCAAAAATATTAAACCCTATTATACAATAACATAAAAAATTAAACCCTAATAAACCCCTAATAAACTCTAATAATCCCTAAAAACACCTTATAATCCCGAAAAACACAAAGAAACTCTACTCAACCCTAATGAAACCCCGAAAATACTTGATAAAACCTAATAAATGATAATAAAACCTTATAAACCCTAAAAACACGTTTAGAAAACCTAAAAAACTCCAACCAACCCTAATAGACACTAATAAACATTAATAAACCCTAATAAACCCCAAACAAACCCTAAAAAGCCCTAATAAACCATAAATAAAGCCAAATAAAACCAACTCAACCCTAACAAACCTTAACACGCCATAATAACCCCTAATAAAACCCTACAAAACAGTAAAAAAGAAAAAAATGCTAGTATACCTTAAAAAATCATTCGAAACCTTGATAACCTCTAATATAACATAATAAACTCTAAAAATTCTCACAAACAATAAAAAACGGTCATAAACAATAAAAACTCACAAGATTACCTAAAAAGACCTAAAAAACTAATATAACCTAATAAAGACAAAAAATGATAATATACCTTAAAAATCCCAAGAAACCCTTATAAATCATAATAAAATCCAATATAACCTAAGAAACCCTAAAAAAGCTCACAAACAAAAACAAAAGGCTCACAAACAATAAAAACACACTATATTATATAAAACTATCTAAAAACCACTATTATAACCTAATAAAACAAAAAACTAATAAAAGCCAACAAAACCCTAACAAACACTAAAAATCCCTAATAAACTCTAATAAAAACAAATAATCCCTAATAAAACCATAATAAAACCCTAAAAATACCTTCTCAACCCTAATAAACCTGGACATACCATAATAAAACCTAATAAAACCCAACTAAACCCCAATAAACAAAAAAACTCTAACAAACCATTAAAAAGCACTAGAAACCCTAATAAACCATAATAAATTCTAATAAAACGTAATAAACCAAAGAAAATGCTCAAAAACACTAACAACATGCTAATAAAACCTAAAAGCTCCTAACAACCCCTCATATATATTATCAAAAACTAAAAAACACTTATATACCCTAATAAAAACACTAACAAACCCTAGTAAACCATAAAAAATCTCTAACAAACCCAAATAAACAGTACTCAACCATAATAAACTCTAATAAAACCCTAAAGATACCTACTCAACCCTAATAAAATGCTAAAAATACCTACTCATCCCTAATAAACCTTAACACACTATTATAAAAAATAATAAACCCCACTAAACCCTAAAAAACTCAAATATACCATTAAAAATCCCTAAATCCCCAAATAAATGCTAATAAAACCTAAAAAACCATAAAAGCACTAATAAGCCCTAATAAACACTACTAAACCCTAAAAAACTCTAATATACCCTCTTAAAATTAATAAACCATAGTGAACAATAATAAACCCTAATAAATCCTAAATATACCCAAATATACCATAATATACCCTAATAAACCTAACTCAATCCTAATAAAACCCTAAAAATACCTAATAAAACCTAATAAATCTTAAATCACCATAATAAACCCTAACAAAATCCTAATAGCCCCCACCAAACCCTAAAAACACTAATATACCATTAGAAACCCTAAAACCCTAACAAACCATAAAAAATGTTAATAGCACCTAAAAATTCTAAAAAAAGCTATTAAATCCTAAAAATAACTCTAATAATAATAATAACAGTAATAACACACGTGCATGTGCATATGCATGTGCATGGTTTAAATAATAAATCATAATGCACATGCATGAGTATATGCCTACACATTTTCATGTGAATGATAACAAATAATAAATTATAAATAATAACGCATGTGAAATACATATGCATGTGCATGTGCATGTGAATGATAATAAATAATAAATAATAAATCACTTCCAAGTGCATGTGCATGTGCATGTGCATGTCCATGTCCATGTGCATGTGCATGGTAATAAACAATAAATAATAACAATGTCCACGTGAATGTGTTTTTGCATGTGAATGATAATAAATAATAAATAATAACTCACGTGATAATAGAATAACACAAGTGCATTACATGTGCACGTGCATGAGAATAAATAATAATAACACATGTGATAAAAGAATAACGCAAGTGCATTGCATTTTCATGTGAATGGTAATAAATAATATATAATAACGCACGTTCATGTGCATTTACATGTAATGATAATGATAATGACGCATGCATGTGCATGGTAATAAATAATAAATAACAACACACTTGCATGTGCATTTTTATTTGATGATACAAACAATAACAATAACAACAACAATAATAATAATAATAATAGAATAACTCAAGGGAATTTCATGTGCACGTGCACTGTATTAAATAATAAATAAATAATAGTAAATAAGAACGCACATGCATGTGCATGTGCTTTTACATTTGATGATAATATTAATAATACTAATTTTAATAACAATAATAATAATGCATGCATGTGCATGGTAATAAATAAAAAATAACAACACACATGCATGTGTATTTGCATGTGATAATGATAATAATAATGATAATGATGAAAATAATAATAATAATAATAATAATTTTTATAATAATAATAATAATAAAAGAATAATACAAGTGCATTTCATATGCACATGCATGGTAACAAATAATAAATAATAACACACGTTCATCTACATTTTCATGTGATGATAGTAATAATGACAGTAGTAGTAATAATAGTAGTAGTATTGGTGATAATAGTAGTAGTACCAATGCATGTGATATTAGAATATTGCATGTGCATTACGTGTGCACGTGCATGGTAATAAATAATAACTCTCGTGCATTGCATTTGCATGTGATGATGATGATGATGATGATAATGATAATAATAATAATAATAATAACAATGCATGTGATAATAGAATAAATCACGTGCATTGAATGAGCATGTATGTGCATTGTCATGTTTATTTGCATGTGATGTTAATAACAATAACAACAACTACCACAACAACAACTAAAAGAACCATAATAATAATAATAACAATAATAATAACAACTCATGTTATAATAAAATAACGTGTGTGCATTGCATGTGCACGTGCATGGAAATAAAAATATAATAATAATGCATGTGCATGTGGATGAGATGATGATGATAATAATAATTATAACAGTAATAATAAGTTATGGTTGTTTGAAAAAACAGAAGATAAGAAAAAAAATGCTAGAAATGGGGTCTCGAAAAACCTAAAAAATCACAGAGTCATTGAAAAAGGCAGAACTACTTCTTCAGGTGTCCATTTCTGCTCTGTGCATAGTCAAAATGAAGTTTATGGAATGAACTATGATAAAAAGAGGTGTTGAATACCGAACAGACACACAAATCAGAAGTTATGACCATTTTAAGAAAAATTTGATAGGGATCCATACACGGAAATGGAGTTTTGAAGGCCTTCTGATGGGTTTATGGGATTTTAGGATCTCAAACAGGACTTGAACTAAATTCAAGTCATCATTTTGTGTAAATATCTTCGCTACTTTCGATTTGATATGTGGTAGAGATCAAACGGACTACCGGAGCTAAAGTTATGGTTGTTTGAAGCAGGAATTTTTTTGGAGTGGTATAACTAATATATCCTATATTTATTTGATCTCCTCATATTCTCTACTAAATTTGGTCCTCACTCATCTCACGATCTTCGATTTGACTGGTCACAGCGCTCAAACGGACACCCGAAGGAGATGTTATGCCAATTTTTGTGAGTTGCGGGTTTCTTTGGTTTTTAGGCGCTAGGAGAGTTGCTCAATTTAAAGAGACAGTATCTTTCTTCTACCTATCTTCATTTTGGCTCTACCACATATCAAATCGAAGATTGTTAAAGGATACACACTCTGGTAACCATTGGAACCCTTTCTGAAATTCTTCAACCCCCAAAAGACCCAAAATCCCTTTGGATGGTCAAAAGATTGGCTTCTGGTGTCTGTTTTGCAATAACTTCTTCTATGGGTGTCTGTTTTTCCTCTAACACAAATCAAATTGAATCTTGCGACTAGACCTACACTCTTATAACCACTGGAGCAAATTCTCTCACCCTTGAAGGCCCAAAAAGGTACTTAAACCCTCCAAAAGACCACAACTTCTACTCTGGGAGTCCGTTTGGCCTCTACCATATATCAAATCGAAGCTTTCAACTATATCTAGACATCTGTGACCAATAGGAACACCTAATCACATTCTTAAATTCCCAAAAGGTCCATAAGTCCTCAAAATGACTATAACTTCTGCTCTGGGTGTCTGTTTCGCCTCTACCACATATCAAATTGAAGCTTGCGACTAGCTCAACACATCTGTGACAACCATGAAAAACTAAATAACCCTAAAAACCCATGAATATCCCCACAAACACTAAAACCCATTTAAACCACGAAAACCCCTAAAAACCCTAACAAACCCTAACAAACACTAACAAACCTTAACAAACCCTAACAAACCCTAACAAACCATAACAAACCCCAAAAAACCCTAAAAAGAAAACAAACCCTAACAAACCATAAAAAACCCTAACAAGCCCTAAAAAACCACAAGAAGAATTAAGAAACCCCAATAAACCTAAAACCCCCAATGAAACACTAAAAAATCCTAAGAACCCAAAAGAAATCCTATTAAAACCCTAAAAACCCTAACTAAACCCTATCAAAACCCTATGAAAACCTAAGAAACACCAACACACCCTTAGAAAACCAAACACACCTTTAGAAAACCTAACACACTCTTAGAAACCCTATGACACCCTTAGAAACCACAACACACACATAGAAAACCTAACACAACCTTAAAAACCCTTGGAAACCATAGCACACCCTTAGAAACCCTAACTCGCCCATCAAAATCATAACCCACCATTAGAAACCCTAACACACCCTTAGAAACCCTAACAAACCCTTAGACACCATAAATCACTCTAATAAGCACAAATAAATCCCAACAAACCCTACCAACCAATAATATTCCATAATAAACCCTAAATCCCATTACAAAACCCTAAAAAACACAAATAAATCACAATAAACCCTAAAAACCCTATTAGACCCCAATAAAATCTACAAAATACCTAAAAACCCAAATATACAACAAAAATTCTATTAAACCAATCAAAACGCTAATATTCACAAAAAAACCCAAATAATCCTAGTTAAATCTGAAAAAACCCTAAATAACCCTAAATCCCCAAAAAACCCTAAAAAACCTTTAAAAACCCTAAAAATCCTAAAAATCCTAAAAACCCTAAAAAACCCATAAAATCCCTAAAATCCTTAAAAACACAAATAAAACAAAAAACCCGAAAACAGACCTATAAAACCCTAAAAATCTGCAAAAAAAACCCTCAAAAAAAGCTAAAAACACTAAAACAAAACACTAAAAAGCCCTAAAAGGCCTAAAAATGCCTAAAAAACCCCTAACCAACCCTATGAAACCCTTAAAACCCTAAAAACCTCCTTGAAAACCCAAAACACCTCAAAAGAAACCCTAATACACCATAAAGAACCCTAAAGAACCCTAAAAAAACCCTAAAGAACCACTAAAGCCACTAACAACGCTACATAAACTCTAAAAATTACTACAAAAAACCAAAACATGCTTCAAACCCCACAAAACGCAACAAAACCCCAAAAAATGCTAAAATAACCCTAACAAAGCATAATAAATCCAAACCCACCCATACAACTAAAAAACGCATAAAGATCCAAACAACTCAAACAAACCGTAATAAATAGTAATAACCCTAAAAACCCTAACAAACCCTAAAACCCACTAATATCCCATAAGAACCACTAATAAACCCTAATAACCCCTAATAACCCACTATTAGACCCTAAAACCCTAATAAATACTAATAAATCGTAATAACCTATAATAAACCCTAACAAACTCTATTAGACCCTAATAAACACTATAAAAGCCTTAAAACCCATAATATACAATAAGAAACACTATTAAACCATAATAAACCCTAATAGTCACTAAAAACCCTAACAAACCCGACAAAACGCTACCAATACCACCAAAAAATAGACTACAAAACCCTACAACCCACTAATAAACCCTAACAGACCCTAATAACCCCAAAATAAATCATAAAACCCCATAAAAACCCCAATAAAATTGTCACCAATCCTAAAAATGCCCAATAAATCGTAACAAACTGAAACAAACCTCAACAAACCCCTAATAAACCGCAATAAACACTAAAAAATCATAATAAACACTAATAAATTTTAATAAACCCAAATAAACTCTAATAATCCCTAAAAACACCTTATAATCCCAAAAATTGTAAGAAACTCTACTCAACCCAAATAAAACCCCAAAAACACCTAATAAACCCTAATAAATGATAATAAAACCTAATAAACCTAATAAACACTAGAAACAAGTTAATAAACCCATCTCAATCCTAACAAACCATAAAACACCATAATTACCCCTAATAAAACCCTACAAAACCCTAATAACGAACAAAATGCCAGTATACCTTAAAAAATCACTAGAAACCCTGATAAACTCTAATATAACCTAATAAACCCTAAAAATTCTCAAAAACAATAAAAAAACGATCACAAATAATAAAAACACGCTATATTAATTAAAAAGACCTAAAAACACTAATATAACCTAATGAAGACAAAACCGCTAATATACCTTAAAATTCCCTAGAAACCCTAATAAACCGCTAATAAACTCTAATAATCCCTAAAAACACCTTATAATCCCTAAAATCCTAATAAACTCTACTCGATGCTAATTAAACCCCAAAATACCTAATAAACCCTAATAAATGATAATAATACTTAATTTAACCCTAAAAACACCTTATAAACTCTAAAAACACCTAATAATCACTAAAATCCAAAGAAACTCTACTCAACCCTAATAAAACCCCAAAAATACCTAATAAACCCTAATAAAGGATAATAAAACATAATAAACCCTAAAAACAAGTTAAGAAAACCTAAACAACCCTAACCAACTCTAATAGACACTAATTAACAGTAATAAACCCAAATAAACCCCCAAAAACCCTAAAAAGTCCTAATAAACCATAAATAATGCCAAATAAACCCAACTCAATCCAAACAAACCTTAACACACCATAATAACCCCTAATAAAACCCTACAAAACCCCAATAAAGAAAAATGCTAGTATAACTTTAAAATACCTAGAAACCCTGATAAACTCTAATATAACCTAATAAACCATATAAATGCTCAAAAACAATAAAAAACAATAACAAACAATAAAAATGCGCTATATTACCTAAAAAGACCTAAAAACACTCATATAACCTAAAAAGACAAAAACGCTAATATACCATAAAAATCCCTAGAAACCCTAATAAACCATAATGAACTCTAATATAACCAAAGAAACCCTAAAACGCTCAAAAACAAAAGCAAAACGCTCACAAACAATAAAAACACGCTATATTATATAAAAAGACCTAATAAACACTAATATAACCTAATTAAAAAAACTAATAAACCCCTAACAAACCCTAAAAACCCTTAAAAATCTCTATTAAACCCTAATAAAAACAAATAAACCTTAATAAAACCCTAATAAAACCATAAAAATACCTTCTCAACCCAAATAAGCCTAAACACGCCATAACAAAACCTAATAAAACCCAACTAAACCCCAATAAACAAAAAAACGCAAACAAACCATTAAAAAACCCTAAAAACCCAAATAAACCATAATAAATTCAAATAAAAGATAATAAACCACTAAAATGCTCATAAACACTAAAAACATGCTAATAAAACCAAAAAAGTCATAACAACCCCTCATATATATTAACAAAAACTAAACAACAGTCATATACGCTAATAAAAACACTAACAAACCATTGTAAACCCTAAAAATCCCTAACAAACCATAATAAACCATAATCGACCCTAATAAACCCTAATAAAACCTTAAAGATATCGACTCAACCATAATAAAACACTAAAAATACCTACTCAACACTAATAAACCTTAACACAGCATAATATGCCATAATAAACCCCACTAAACCCTAAAAAACACAAATATACCATTAAAAAGACATAAACCCCTAATAAATGTAAATAAAACCTCACAAAGATTAAAAGCACTAATAAACCCGAATAAACACTACTAAAGACTAAAAAACCCTAATATACCCACATAAAAATTAATAAACCATAATGAACCATAATAAACACTAATAAATCCTAAACATACCCAGATATACCATAATATACCATAATATACCCTAATAAACCCAAGTAAATCCTAATAAAACCCTAAAAATACCTAATAAACCCTAATAAACCCTAATAAACCTTGACACACCATAATAAACCCTAATAAAATCCTAATAACCCCCACCAAACCCTAAAAAATGAAAATATACCATTAAAAAACTCTAAAACCCTAACATACCATAACAAATGTTAATAACACCAAAAAATCCTAAAAAATGATATTAAACCCTAAAAACACCTCAAATAATAATAGTAGTAACATCGCACATGCATGTGCATGGTTTAAATAATAAATCCTAACACACGTGCATGTGCATATGCATGTGAATGATAATAAATTATAAATTATAAATAATAACGCATATGAATTGCATGTGTACGTGCATGTGCATGTGAATGATAATAAATAATAACACACATCCAAGTGCATGTGCATGTGCATGGGCATGGTAATAATCAATAAATAATAACAAAGTCCACATAAATGTGCATTTCCATGTGAATGATAATAAATTATAAATAATAACTCACGTGATAATAGAATAACACAAGTGCATTGCGTGTGCACGTGCATGAGAATAGATAATAGTAACACATGTGATAAAAGAATAACACAAGTGCCTGGAATTTTCATGTGCATGGTAATAAATAATATATTATAACGCACAGTTATGTTCATTTACATGTAATGATAATGATAATGACGCATGCATGTGCATGGTAATAAATAATAAATAACAATGCATGTGCATGTGCATTTGTATTTGATGATACAAACAATAACAATAACAACAACAACAATAATAATAATAATAATTGAATAACGCAAGTGCATTTCATGTGCACGTGCATAATAGTAAATTATAAATAAATAATAGTAAATAAGAATGCACATGCATGTGCATGTGCATTTACATTTGATAATAATATTAATAATACTACATGTAATAATAATAATAATAATAATTCATGCACATGCATGGTAATAACTAATAAATAAAAACGCACTTGCATGTGGATTTTCATGTGATAATGATAATAAAAATGATAATGATTATAATAATAATAATAATAATAACTATGATAATAAAATAAAATAATTATACAAGTGTATTGCATACGCACGTGCATGGTAATAAATAATAAAAAATAACACACGTGCATCTTCATTTGCATGTGATGATAATAATAATAGCAGCAGTAGTAGTAGTGATAATAATAGTAGTACCAATGCTTTTGATAATTGAATATTGCATGTGCATTACGTGTGCACATGCATGGTAATAAATAATAACACGCGTGCATTGCATTTTCATGTGATGTTGATGACGATGATGATGATGATAATAATAATAATAATAATAATAATAAAACATGTGATAATAGAATAATGCACATTCATTTAATGTGCATGTTTATATATTTCATGTGCATTTTCATGTGAGGATAATAAAAATAACAACAACAACAAAAACCTCAATAATAATAATTACATTAAGAATAACATCATATATGATAATAAAATAACATGTGTGTATTGCATGTGCATGTTCATGGTAATAAAAAACAAAATAATAATGCACCTGCATGTGCATGTGCATGTGCATGAGATGATAATAATAATAATAATAACACTAGTAATAATAATAATAATAACAATGACACATGTGATAATAGAATAACGCATGTGCATTGCATGTGCAATGCATGATAATAAATAATAATTTAGAGTGCACATGATGATAATAACAACAGTAATAGTAATATTAATAATAATATCGCATGTGATAATAGAATAACGTACATGTGTTGAATGTATGTGTGTATGGTAATAAATAATAACGCACGTTCATTTGAATTTTCATTTGTTGATAATAACAATAATAACAATAATAGTAATAATAACAATATCAATAAAAATGCATGGGATAATAGAATAATGTAGGTGCATTGCATGTGCGCGTGCATGGTAATAAATAATAACAGGCATGCATGTGAATTTTCATGTGATGATATTAATAATAATAAAATAATAATAATAATAACAACAACAACAACATATGCATGTGCACAGAAATAAATAATAAATAATAAATAATATTGCATGTGCATCTACATTTGCATGTGGCGATAATAATAATAATAATAATTATTATTATTATTATGATAATTATAGTAGTGATAATGATAATAATGATAATGATAATAATTATAATAATAACGTGTGTGATATGTCATAACCCGTCCCCTGGGGCCCGTATCATGACTACCCCAAGCCCGCCTTCCACAGGCCAGGGGCTGGCGACTAGCATCCAAGGCATAAATCCCTAAACTAGGAAGGCATTTGCCTTTATAATAGTAAAAAAACACAACAGAGTACGCAAATGGAAGTAAAACACTAAGTAAAACTATATAAAAAAGAGTGTGCTGAAAGTAAAGAGGCCGGAAATACAAGCCCAACAGTAAAGTACAATACAACTAAAAAGCTATTACAACTGAAGATAAGAAGTAAAGCAGCTATTGGGTCATCCTCTGGAATTACCACATGAAGGGTGGGTACAGATGGCCTCCTCAGCACCCCAAGTCCGTCTGTCCGCTCCATGTATGTCTCGCCGAGTGGTCCACCTCCGAGTACCATCCAGTTCTACTACTCTCTGTCTCGATCAGCATTGTCTGTCGTCTGCAACCAACACAATGAGGTGCGGGCATAGCCCGTGCAGGGTTGATTATAACGATACTCAGTAAGGACCCCGAGACCCTCAAGGTCTCGCAAAATCCAACAAAGAGAACCACAAAGTAAGGAATCATCAGATAACCCTTTCATAGGTATATACACATACATATACCTAAGTTATTTAGTAACCCATCTCAATCATGAGGAAAATGCAAAAGACGTTGACTCGCTTTAAACTAGGATTTTAGTGAGGTATAGAAGTACAGATGATTAGTCATGAAGCTAGATCATCTTATTCTATCAAAAGGCACTGCTTTTCACCATATAGAGTCTGATCAACACAAAATCGATAGGTACTAACCCCCGCAATGACCCACACAGGATCTGACCCACACATGATCGGTAGGCACTGACCCACACAGGATAGCTGAGCGTTGACCCACACATGATTTGACCCACATAGGATCGGTATGTGCTGACCCACATAGGATGGCTGAGCACTGACCTCCGTATGATCTGTCTCCAACCTCCGCCTCACTATCAGCAACTGGATTCCTTGCACCCGATGCGCTTGAGTTTCGTAGAATATTCCCTCGAGATATCGGTCGTACCTCGGCCGCCACTAAACCACATAGAGGAGTAACCTAAAGGAACACCACTAAATTCCACAAATGAGTAACCCAAAGGACCTCCATGTCATAAGGGTTCTAACGCGACAGACGGTGCGTCAATCGGACGCACAGTCTGTGAGTTATTGGCATTTCCGTTCCTGGGGCCCAGTTGGTTTTTCAGTTCAAACCAACCTAACCATACCCCAACTATGTCCAAACCTCAAGTGGGATATTCCAATAGAACTGTCTTGCTCTGAACTTTCTGCTGCTACAAACGGTTTGTCGTTTGGAAACCCGTAGCCCGAGATAGGGGCGAAAAGGTGTAAACTAGCCAAACAGGTCCATGTCCGGTCTGACCCTGTCCGACCGACCCGGCCCAACCCGTTCCGTGGGTCCGACCCAGTCCGAGGAAGCGTCCTGGCCTGATGGGGTGGCCCGGCTCGAAGGGTGGTCCGGTCCAACACATGTGGGACTCGACGAGGTCCCGCACCTCCCGGTTGTCCCGAGCGGCCAGCCGCTCCACACCACGGAACGACACTACGATGTCGCTCCCCTCCGTCGCGGCCCTCCTGGCTGTGCCCCCTTCATTCGGTGTGGTGCGACGACACCGCTCCCCTCCGGAACCGCCGCGGCTCGCCTTCCCGCGGCTCAGTTCCCTGCGCGGCAAGGTGGTGTCGTGACCTTATGGTGACCCCGCGGCCTTGCACCACCGGATTCTTCATGGTCTGCCTCAGTCATCAACAAAAAGAACAACCAAAGGAGGAGGGTCAAGCCATATTCATGCGGTCTCAGCCCTCCTTGTCATGGAGATAACATTTGGCATACCATAATCTAGAAATTTGAACGATGAAGAATGAGAGTTTATACTCATATATAAAATAACTCAAATTCCCCTACCCCAAATTCAGTTATCGTTGACAGAGTTTCAAGAAGGCAGACGTCGTTCTGTTGACGTCAGAAAGTTGGAAGAAGATGAGGATGGTGTCATCGGCGTTGTTCAAGGATGGTGCTCCCTCCTTTGTCCCGGTTGAAGAAGGAAGAAGGTGGAATATGTCTGTCGTTCTTCATTGGAGAGAAATGGCTCCTCCCTAGCTCTCCCCGTTCTCTTTTCCACCCAAGAATAATGCCCAACAAAATGGAATAATAGGTTTTCCTATTCTATTATTGTTGGCATGAATTTGAAAAGTTTTTAAAATTAATTAAGTTACCTCACATAATTAAATGGGAGAAGATGGCCCAATTAATTGGGGAAAGAAGGTGAGGAGGCTCCCCACATAATTGGGGGTTCCAAGGGGGTTAAGGTAGTTTAAAGCCCATGTGGGCCCCACCTTAATAATATCCTCCCATGGGAGGTTATGCTCGGGTGGGCCCCACCACCATAACCTCCCATGGGAGGTTAGGGTATGGTGTCCCCCACCTCTAACGTCCCCTTGGAGGTTTCAACCACCAAAATAAAAATAAAGTTAATGCTTTATTTTTATTCAATTATATTAATAACCTCCCAAATCTAACTTCCATTCTCATTAGAAGACAACTATGGTGAAGGTATCACTAAGAAATCACCAACGTTGTGAGTTTGGCGGTGCCCTCAGATTTCAGTTCTGAGCACCAGTTCAAAAGATATAAAATCTCCCTCGTATGTTTACTTAACGTACTTGAACAAAACTTCAAAAATTGATTCTAGGCACACCGAGCCTCCGAATCAAGTGCCGTCAGAAAATGCGGATGCATAATATTCCCATGTATATAACAAAAAAATATTTCCATGGAAATTTTGGGTCTTTACATGATAATAGAATGACACACATCCTAACAAACCCTCACAAAACCTAACAAACCCTAACAACCACTAATAACCCCCAAGAACCACTAATAAACACAAATAACAACAGAAACCCACTATTAAACCCTAAACCCCTAATAAACACTAATAAGTCATAATAACTTATAATAAACCCTAAAAACCCTTTTAGACTTTAAAAAACTCTACGAAATCCCTAAAACCCCTAATATACAATAAAAACACTATTGAACAATTATAAATCTTAATAATCACTAAAACCCCTAACAAACCCAACAAAACACTACAAAACCTGCCAAATAATATCCTACAAAACCCTAAAACCCGCTAATAAATCCTAAAAAACCCTAATAACCACATAATAAATCATAACAAACCCTAACAACCCCAGATAAATCATTACAAATCCGAATGACGACAAATATATTGTAACAAACTGAAACAAACCATAACAAACCCCTAATGAACCACAATAAACCCTAACAAATCATAATAAACCCTAATAAATCAAAACAAACCTAAATACATATTAATAAACCTTGATGAATAAAAGAAACACAAATTAATCCTAAATTACCCTAAAAAGGCTGATAACCCCTAGAAAAAGCTATTAAGGCCTACAAAGCCCTATAAAACCCTAATTTACATTAAAAAATGATAATAAACTGTAACAAATCCTAAAGGACACTAATAAACAATAAAGAACCCTAATAAACACTAAAGAAGCATAATATACTCTAAAGAACACTAAAAAACCCTAAAGAACCCAAAAAATGCTAAAACACATTACACAAACCCTAAAAACCACTACAATACCCAAACAAACCCTAAAACACACTAAAAACCCCTAAAAACCCCTATGAATCCCAAAAAAAACAAAAAACCTTTAAAAACCCCCAAAAAACCATTGAAAGCCCATCAGATAACATAAAAACCATAAACACCTGTTAACAACCCTTAAAAACCCAAAAAATGACTACAAACCATTAACAACCATTAAAACCCTAATAAAACCCAACTAACCCCCAATAAACAAAAAAACGCTAACAAACCATTAAAAAGCCCTAGAAACCCTAATTAACCATAATAAATTCTAATAAAAGCTAACAAACCATAAAAAATGCTCACAAACAATAAAAACATGCTAATAAAACCTAAATAGTCCAAACAACCCCTCATATATATTAAAAAAACTAAAAAACACTCATATACCATAATAAAAACACTAACAAACCCTAGTAAACCCTAAAAAATCCCTAACAAACCCAAATAAACACTACTCAGCCCTAATAAACCCTAATAAATCCCAAAAGATACATAATCGACCCTAATAAAACCCTAAATAAACTTACTCATCCCTAATAAACCTTAACACACTATATTAAAAAATAATAAACCCCACTAAACCCTAAAAAACAAAAATATGCCATTAAAAATCCCTAAAACCCCTAATAAATGCTAATAAAACCTAAAAAGCTTAAAATCAATAATAAACCCTAATAAACACTATAAAACCCTAAAAAACACTAATATACCCTCTTAAAAATTAATAAACCATAATGAATGATAATAATCCCTAATAAATCCTAAACATACACAAATATACCATAATATACCATAATATACCCTAATAAACCTAACTCGGTCCTAATAAAACCCTAAAAATACCTAATAAACCCTAATAAGCCTTAAATCACAATAATAAACCATAATAAAATCCTAATAACCCCCACCAAACCCTAAAAATGCTAATATACCATTAAAAACACTAAAACCCTAACAAACCACAATAAATGTTAATAACACCTAAAAATTCTAAAAAATTCTAGTAAACCCTAAAAATAACTCTATTAATAATAATAATAGTAATAACGCACATGCATGTGCATATGAATGTTCATGGTTTAAATAATAAATCATAACGCACGTGCATGTGCATATGCCTGCACATTTTCATGTGAATGATAAAAAATAATAAATTATAAATAATAATGCATGTGAATTACATGTGTATGTGCATGTGCATGTGAATGATAATAAATAATAAATAATAACACATGTGATAATATAATAATGCATGTGCATTTGTGTGTGCACGTGTATGAGAATAAATAATAATAAGACATGTGATAATAGAATAACGCTAGTGCATTGAATTTGCATGTGCATGATAATAAATAATATATAATAATGCATGTGCATGTGCATTTACATGTAATGATAATGATAATGACATGTGCACGTGCATGGTAATAAATAATAAATAACTACACACGTACATGTACATTTGTATTTGATGATAGAAACAACCACAACAACAACAATAATAATAATAATAATAATAATAGAATCACGCAAGTGCATTTCATGTGCACGTGCATTGTAGTAAATAATAAATAAATAATAATAAATAAGAACGCACATGCATGTGCATGTGCTTTTACATTTGATGATAATATTAATAATACTAATTGTAATAATAAAAATAATAACGCATGCACGTGCATGGTAATAAACAATAAATAACAACACACATGCATGTGTATTTGCATGTGATAATGATAATAATAATGATAATAATAATGATAATAATGATGATAATGATGATGATAATAATAATAATAATAATAATAATTGTTATAATAATAATAATAATAAAATAATAATAATACAAGTGCATTGCATATGCACATGCATAATAAATAATAACGCACGTGCATCTACATTTGCATGTGATGGTATTAATAAAAATAGTAATAGTAAAAATAGTAGTAGTATTGGTGATAATAGTAGTAGTACCAATGCATGTGATAATAGAATATTGCATGTGCTTTATGTGTTCACGTGCGTGGTAATAAATAATAACGCACGTGCATTGCATTTGCATGTGTTGATGATGATAATAATAATATTATTATTATTATTATTATTATTATTAATGCATATGATAATAGAATAACTCACGTGCATTGAATGAGCATGTATGTGCATTCGCATGTTCATTTTCATGTTATGATAATAAAAATAACAACAACAACAACAACAACAAAAAGAACCATAATAATAATAATAACAATAATAATAACAACTCATGTGATAATAAAATAACGTGTGTACATTTCATGTGCACATGCATGGTAATAAAAATATAATAATAACGCATGTGCATGTGCATGTGCATGTGGATGAGATGATGATAATAATAATAATAATAATAGTAATAATAAGTTATGCTTGTTTGAAAAATAGCAGACAAGAAAAAAATGCTAAAAATGGTGTCTTGAAAAACCTAACAAATCACAGAGTCCTTAAAAAAGGCATAAATTCTTCTTTAGGTGTCCATTTCTACTCCATGAATAGTCAAACTGAATCTCATGGAATAAACTATGATAAAAACAGGTGTCGAATTCCGAACAAACACACAGATCAGAAGTTATGACCATTATAAGAAAACTTTGACAGGGATCCGTACATGGAAATGGAGTTTTGGAGGCCTTCTGTTGGGTTTGTGGGATTTTAGGGTCTCAAACAGGACTTGAACTATGTTCAAGTCATCAGTATTCTTAAATCTCTTCACTACTTTCGACTTGATATGTGATAGAGATCAAACGGACAACTAGAGAAAAAGTTATGGCCGTTTGAAGTTGGACATTAATTTGGAGTGGTATAACTAATATATCCTACCTTTATTTGATATTATCATATTCTCTACTAAACTTTGTCCTCAATTATCTGACGAGCTTCGATTTGACTGGTCATAGTGCTCAAACGGACACCCGAAGGAGAAGTTATGCCTATTTTTGTGAGTTGCTGGTTTCTTAGGTTTTTAGGCGCTAGGAGAGTTTCCCAATTTAAAGTGACAATCACTTCTTCTACCTGTGTTCATTTTTCCTCTACCACATATCAAATATAAGATAATGAAAATATACACACTCTGGTAACCACTAGAACCCTTTCTGACATTCTTCAACCCCAAAAGACCCAAAATCCCTTTGGATGGTCAAAAGATTGGCTTCTCGTGTCCGTTTTGATATAACTTCTTCTATGGGTGTCCATTTTGTCTCTACCAAATATCAAATCGAAGCCTACGACTAGACCTGCACTCTTATAACCAATGGGACAACTTCTCACACCATTGAAGGCCCAAAAAGGTACTAAAACCCTCCAAAAGACCATAACATATACTCAGGGAGTCCGTTTTTCCTCTACCATATATCAAATCGATGCTTTCGACTAGATCTAGACATCTATGACCAATAGGAATACCTAATCACATTATTAAATTCCCAAAAGGTCCTTAAGTCCAAAAAATGACCATAACTTCTGCACTGGGTGTCCGCTTCACCTCTACCACATATCAAATTGAAGCTTGCGACTATCTCTACACCTCTATGACAACCATGAACAACTAAATAACCCTAAAGACCATGAATAGCCCCATAAACACAAAAATCCAATAAAACCCATGAAAAACCCTAGAAAAACCAAACAAACCCTAAAAAACACTAACAAACCCTAACAAACCCTAACAAACCCTATCATACCCTAACAAACCCCAAAAAACCCTAAAAAACAAAACAAACCCTAACAGTCCTTAACAATCCCTAACAAGCCCTAACAAACCCCAAGAAGAACTAAAAAACCCCAATAATCCCAAAAAAAACCCAAAAGAAACCCTAAAAAACCCCTAAGAAACCATAAGAAACCCGAATAAAACACTAAAACCCTTAGAAAAACCTAACAAAACATTAAGCAAGCCTAAGAAACACGAACAAACCCTTAGAAACCCTAACACACCTTTAGAACCTCACATGCTTTTAGAAACCCTAGCACACCCTTAGAAACCCCTACACACCCATAGAAACCCTAACACAACCTTAGAAACCCATAGAAACCATAGCACACTCTTAGAAACCCTAACCCACCCATAAAACTCCAAACCCACCCTTAGAAACCCTAACACACCCGTAGAAACCCTAAAAAACCCTTAGACACCATAAATCACACTTATAAGAACTTTTTTTTATAAAATTTGGGTATAATCGTGAAAGTGGCACACACACAAGGGTGAAAATTACATGTAAATCGCAAGCCCGGGGACTTGACCCCGTTACCTGCCCCTCACCCTCCAATCCCTTAGCACCCCACCAGCAATGGTGGGGTATATTAATTGATTACTCTAATAAGAAATAATAAATCCTAACAAACCCTACCAACCAATAGTAAACCATAATAAACCCTAAAGCCCACTACTAAAACCTAATAAACACAAATAAATCGTAATAAACCCTAAAACCCCTATTAGACCCCAATAAAAGCTACAAAATATCTAATAATACAAATATACAACAAAAATGCTATTAAACAATTCAAAACGCTAATATTCACAAAAAGAACCCAAATAAACCCAGCAAAATCTGACAAAACCCTAAAAACCCTAAAAACCCTAAAAACCCTAAAAACCCTAAAAACCTTTAAAAACCCTAAAAACCCTAAAAAAATCACAAAACCCCTAAAACCCCAAAAAAAATCATAAAACCCCTAAAAACCCTTAAAATCCCTAAAACCCCTAAAAACAAAAAAAACAAAAAAAACCCGAAAACAAACCTATAAAATCCTAAAAAACCTAAAAAAAGCCAAAAAACGCTAGAAACCCTAAAACCTCCTAAAAACGCTAAAAACCCTAAAAGGCCTAAAAATGCCTAAAAACCCTAACCAACCCTATGAAACCCTAAAATCTTCTAAAACCCCCCTAACAAACCCTAAAAACCTCAAAAGAAACCCTAATACACCATAAGGAACCCTAAAAAACCCTAAAGAACCACTAAAACCACTAACAACGCTACATAAAACCTAACAATTGATACAAAAAACCAAAAAATGATTCAAAACTGAAAAAACACAACAAAAACCCAAAACACTAATATAACACTAACAAAACATAAAAAATCCAAACCAACCCATACAACTAAAAAAACGCATAAAACCCAAAACAACTCAAACAAACCGTAACAAACACTAATAACCCTAAAAACCTAACAAACCCGAAAAACCACTAATAACCCCTAAGAACCACTAATAAACACTAATTACCCCTAATTACCACTATTAAACCCAAATAACCCTAATAAACACTAATAAATTGTAATAACCTGTAATAAACCCCAACAAACTCTATTAGACCCGAATAAACACTACAAAAGCCTTAAAACCCAAAATATACAATAAGATACACTATTAAACCATAATAAACCCTTATAATCACTAAAAACCCTAACAAACCTGGCAAAACGCTACCAATACCACCAAATAATAGCCTACAAAACCCTACAACCCACTAATAAACCCTAACAAACCCTAATAACCCCAAAATAAATCATAAAAACCCCTAACAAGCCCAAATAAATTTTCACCAATCCTAAAAATGCCAAATAAATCATAAAAAACTAAAACAAACCCCTAATAAACCGCAATAAACCCTAACAAATCATAATAAACACTAATAAATCGTAATAAACCCAAATAAACTCTAATAATCCCTAAAAACACCTTATAATCCCTAAAATCCTAAGAAACTCTACTCAACCCTAATAAAACCCCAAAAATACCTAATAAACCATAATAAATGATAATAAAACCTAACAAACCCTAGAAACACGTTAATAAAACCTAAACAACCCTAACCAACCCTAATGACACTAATAAACAGTAATAACCCCTAATAAACCCCAAAAAAACCATAAAAGCCCTAATAAACCATAAACAAAGCAAAATAATCCCAACTCAATCCTAACAAACCTTAAAACACCATAATAACCCCTAATAAAACTCTAAAAAAAGTCTAATAAAGAAAAAAAATTCTAGTATACCTTAAAAAATCCCTAGAAACCCTGATAAACTCTAATATAACCTAATAAACACAAAAAATGCTCAAAAACAATAAAAAACAATCACAAACAATAAAAACACATTGTATTACCTAAAAAGACCTAAAAACACTAATATAACCTAATAAAGAAAAAAACACTAATATTCCTTAACAATCCCTAGAAACCCTAATAAACCCCTAATAAACTCTAATAATCCCTAAAAATACCTTATAATCCCTAAAATTATAAGAAACTCTACTCAACCATAATAAAACCCCAAAAATACCTAATAAACCCTAATAAATGATAATAATACTTAATTAAACCCTAATAAACCCCTAATAAACTCTAATAATCACTAAAAACACCTTATAATCCCTAAAATATTAAGAAACTCTACTCAACCCTAATGAAACCCCAAAAATACCTAATAACCCCTAATAAATGATAATAAAACCTAATAAACCCTAAAAACAAGTTAAGAAAACCTAAACAACCCTAACCAACACTAATAGACACTAATAAACTATAATAAACACTAATAAACCCCAAACAAACCCTAAATAGTCATAATAAACCATAAATAAAACCAAATAAACCCAACACAATCCTAACAAACCTTAACACACCATAATAACCCCTAATAAAACCCTAAAAACCCCCAATAAAGAAAAAATTCTAGTATAACTTTAAAATCCCTAGAAACCCTGATAAACTCTAATATTACCTAATAAACTCTATAAATGCTAAAAAACAATAAACAATGATCACAAACAATAAAAACGCACAATATTACCTAAATAGACCTAAAAACACTAATATAACCTAATAAAGACAAAAAGCACTAATATTCCTTAAAACCCCTAGAAACCCTAATAAACCATAATAAACTCTAATATAACCAAAGAAACCCTAAAATGCTCATAAACAAAAACTAAATGCTCACAAACAATAAAAACACACAATATTATCTGAAAATACCTAATAAACACTAATATAACCTAATAAAACAAAAAACTAATAAACTCCTAACAAACCCCAATAAACCTTAAAAATCACTAATAAACCCTAATAAAAATGAATAAACCCTAATAAAACCCTAATAAAACCATGAAAATACCTTTCTCAGCCCTAATAACCCTTGACACACCATAACAAAACCAAATAAAACCCAACTAAACCCCAATAAACAAATAAACGCAAACAAACCATTAAAAAGTCCTAGAAACCCTAATAAACAATAATAAATTCAAATTAAAGATAATAAACCACTAAAAAGGCCCACAAACACTAAAAACACGCTAATAAAACCAAAAAAGTCATAACAACCCCTCATATATTAACATAAACTAGAAAACACTCATATACGCTAATAAAAACACTAACAAGCCATAGTAAACACTAAAAATCCCTAACAAACCATAATAAACCATACTCAACCCTAATAAACCCTAATAAAACCTTAAAGATACCAACTCAACCCTAATAAATCACTAAATATACCTACTAAACCCAATTAAACCTTAATACACCATAATAAACCATAATAAACCCCACTAAACCCTAAAAACACAAATATACCATTAAAAAGACCTAAAACCCCTAATAAATGCTAATAAAACCCAAAAAAGTTTAAAAGCATTAATAAACCTGAATAAACACTACTAAACACTAAAAAACCCCAATATAACCTCTAAGAAATTAATAAACCATAATGAACCATAATAAAAACTAAGAAATCCTAAAAATACCCAAAAATACCATAATATACCATAATATACCCTAATAAACCCAACTCAATCCTAATAAAACCCTAAAAATACCAAATAAACCCTAATAAACCTTGACACACCATAACTAACCCTAATAAAATCCTAATAACCCCCACCAAACCCTAAAAAAATCAAATACACCAATAAAAACCCTAAAACCCAAACAAACCATAATAAATGTTAATAACACAAAAAAAATCCTAAAAAATGATAGTAAACCCTAAAAATACCTCAAATAATAATAGTAATAACGCACATGCATGTGCATATGCATACGCATTTGCATGTGGATGATAATAAATAATAATACATGTGAATTGCATGTGTATGTGCATGTGCATGTGAATGATAATAAATAATAAATAATAACTCACATCCAAGTGCATGTGCATGTGCATGTGCATGTGCATGTGCATGTTAATAAACAATATATAATAACAAAGTCCACATGAATGTGAATTTTCATGTGAATGATAATAAATAATAAAAAATAACTCACGTGATAATAAAATAACACAAGTGCATTGCGTGTGCATGTGCATGAGAATAAATAATAATAACACATGTGATAAAAGAATAACCCAAGTGCATTTCATTTTCATGTGCATGGTAATAAATAATATATAATAACACACGTGTTTGTGCATTTACATGTAATGATAATGATAATGACGCATGCATGTGGATGGTAATAAATAATAAATAACAACACACATGCATGTGCATTTGTATTTGATGATACAAACAATAACAATAACAACAACAACAACAACAAGAATACTATTAATAATAATAATAATAGAATAACACAAATGCATTTCATGTGCACATGCATAGTAGTAAATTATAAATAAATAATAGAAAATAAGAACGCACATGCATGTGCATGTGCGTTTGCATTTGATAATAATATTAATAATACTACATGTAATAATAATAATAATAACACATGCATGTGCATGGTAATAAATAATAAATAAAAATGCACTTGCATGTGGATTTTCATGTGATAATGATAATAAAAATGATGATAATAATAATAATAATAATAATTGTGATAATAATAATAATAATAATAAAATTATACAAGTGTATTTCATAGGCACGTGCATTGTAATAAATAATAAATAATAATGCACGTGCATCTTCATTTGCATGTGATGATAATAATAATAATAGCAGTAGTAGTAGTGATAATAGTAGTAGTACCAATGCTTGTGATAATAGAATATTGGATGTGCATTACGTGTGCACGTGCATCGTAATAAATAATAACACGCGTTCATTTCATTTTCATATGATGATGTTGACGATGATAATAATAATAATATTATTATTAATATTAATAATAACAACACATGTTATAATAGAATAATGAACATGCATTGAATGTGCGTGATTATGTATTTGCATGTGCATTGGCATGTGATGATAATAAAAATAAGAACAACAATAACAACAACAACCACAATAATAATAATAACATTAAGAATAACAATGTATATGATAATAAAATAACATGTCTGCATTTCATGTGCTTGTGGATGGTAATAAAAATAAATAATGCACCTGCATG
The DNA here is from genome assembly GCA_963277665.1 of Viscum album. Taxonomy (NCBI): domain Eukaryota; kingdom Viridiplantae; phylum Streptophyta; class Magnoliopsida; order Santalales; family Viscaceae; genus Viscum; species Viscum album. The sequence goes on from CAUJRU010001829.1 coordinate 106,878, forward strand.
TGCATGTGCATGGGCATGAGATGATAATAATAATAATAATAATAATAACAATAGTAATAATAATAATAATAACAACGACGCATGTGCTAATAGAATAACACATGTGCTTTTCATGTGCAGTGCATGATAATGAATAATAACTTATAGCGCACGTGATGATAATAACAATATTAATAGTAATATTAATAATAATAGCGCATGTGATAATACAATAACGCACATGTATTGAATGTGCACGTGTATGGTAATAAATAATAACGCACTTGAATTTGCATTTGATGATAATATCAATAATAACAGTAATAGTAATAATAACAATAACCGTAAAAATGCATGTGATAATTGATTAATGTAGGTGCATTGCATGTGCGCATGCATGGTAATAAATAATAATGGATGTGCATGTGCATTTGCATGTGATGATAATAATAATAATAATAATATTAACAACAACAACAACAACATATGCACGTGCATGGAAATAAATAATAAATAATAAATAATAAATAATAATGCATGTGCATCTGCATTTTCATGTGACGATAAAAATAAAAATATTAATAATGATGATGATGATGATGATGATAATAATGATAATGATAATAATGATGATGATAATAATGATAATGAAAATAATGATAATAATAACGTGTGTTATATTTCATGACCCGTCCCCTGGGGCTCGTATCTTGACTACTCGAAGCCCACCTTCCATAGGACAGGGGCCGGGGACTAGCACCAAAGGTGTAAATCCCTAAACTGGGAAAGAATTTGCCTTCATAATAGTAAACAAACACAACAGATTACACAAATGGATGTAAAACACTAAGTAAAATTGTATACAGAAGAGTGTGCTGAAAGTAAAGAGGCTGGAAATACAAGCCCAATAGTAAAGTACAATACAACTGAAAAGCTAGTACAATTGAATAAAAGAAGTAAAGAAGCTACTGGGTCGTCCTCTGGAATTCCCATATGAAGGGTGGGTACAGATGGCCTCCTCAGCACCCAATGTCCGTCTGTCTACTCCATGTATTTCTCGTCGAGTGGTCCACCTCCGAGTACCATCTATTTCTTCTACTCTCAGTCCCCATCAACGTTGTTCATCGTCTGCAACCAACACAACGAGGTACGAGCATATCCCGTGTAGGGGTGAGTATAACGATACTTAGTAGGGATCCCGAGACCCTCAAGGTCTCACAAAATCCAACAAGGATAACAAAAAAGTATGGAATCAACGGATAACCCTTACTTAGGCATATGCCCATACATATACATAAGTTATTTAGTAACCCATCTCAATCATGAGGAAAACACGAAAGTCATTGACTCAGCTCAAACCAGGATTCCAGTGAAGTATAGAAATACAAATGATTAGTCGCGAAGGTAGATCATCTTATTCTATCAAGAGGCACTGCTTCTGACCATATAGAGTCTGATAAACACAGGATCGATAAGAACTAACCCCCGTAATGACCCACACAAGATCTGACCCACACAGGATCAGTATGTGTTGGCCCACACAGGATAGCTGAGCACTGACCCACACAGGATTTGACCCACACAGGTTCGGTATGTACTGACCCACATAGGATCGTTGAGCGTTGACCACCGTATGATCTGTCTCCAACCTCCGCCTCACTATTAGCAACTGGATTCCTTGCACCCGGTGCGCTCGAGTTCCGTAGAATCTTTGCTCGAGATATCACACGTACCTCGACCGCCACTAAACTCCACAAAGGATTAACCAAAAGGACCACCACTAAACTCCACAATGGAGTAACCCAAAGGAACTCCATGTCGTAAGGGTTCCAACGCGACAAATGGTGCGTCAATCGGACGTCCGGTCTGTGAGTTATTGGCATTTTCGTTCTAGGGGCCGGGTTGGTTTTTAGGTTCAAACCAACCTGACCATACCCCAACCGTGTCCAAACCTCAAGTGAGATATTCCAATAGAACCGTCTCGCTTTGATCTTTCTGTTTCTGTGAACAGTTTGTCGTTCGGACACCCGTAGCCCGAGATAGGGGCATAAAGGTGTAAACTGGCCAAACGTGTCCCGGTGCGGTCTGACCCAGTCGGACCGACCCGGCCCGCGGGTCTGACCTGGTCCAAGGAAGTGGCCTGGCCCGAGGGGGCGGCCCGACTCGAAGGGTGGCCCGTTCCAACACATCTGGGCCCCGAAGAGGTCCCGCACCTTTAGGCTGGCCCGAACGGCCTGCCGCTCCCCACCACGGCGCGGCGCGACGACACCGATCCCCTCTTCCGCGGCCATCCTGTCTGTGGCTGATTTCTTTCGGTGTGGTGCAATAACATCACGCCCCTCCGGCACCGCCACGCCCCGCCTGGCCGTAGCACAATTCCCTGTCGGGCACGTCCGTGCCGCGCCCTTATGGTGACCCCTCAGCCTTGCGCCACCGGCTTCTTCACGGTCCGCCTCCGTCGTCAACAAAATGAACAAACAAATGGGAAATGACGGGTCGTGTTCGTGCGGTCTGAACCCTCCTTGTCATGGAGATAACATTTTTCATACCATAATCTAGAAATTTGAACGACTAAGAATGGGTGTTTATACTCATATATAAAATAACTCAAATTCCTCTACCCCGAATTCAGTTATTGTTGACGGAGTAACGAGAAGGCGGACGTCATTCCGTTGACGTTGGAAAGTATGAAGAAGTCGAGGATGGTGTCTTCGGCGTTCATCAAGGATGACGCTCCCTCCTTTGTCCCGGTTGAAGAAGGAAGATGGTAGAATATGTCTTTCGTTCTTCATTGGAGAGAAATGGCTCCTCCCCAGCTCTCCCGTTTCTCTGTTCCACCTTAGAATAATTCCCAACAAAATGGAATAATAGGTTTTCCTATTATTTTATTGATTTCATTTATTTGAAAAGCGTTTAAAATTAATTAAGTTACCTCACTTAATTAAATGGGAGAAGTTAGCCCAATTAATTGGGGAAGGAAGGGGAAGTGGCTCCACACATAATTGGGGGATCCAAGGGGGTTAAGGTAGTTTAAAGCCCATGTGGGCCCCACCTTAATAATATCCTCCCAAGGGAGGTTATGATCGGGTGGGCCCCACCATAATAACCTCCCATTGGGAGGTTTGGGTGTGGTTGCCCCCACCTCCAACCTCCCCTTGGAGGTTTCAACCACCAAAATAAAAATAATGTTAACACTTTATTTTTATTCAATCAAATTAAAAACCTCCCAAATCTAACTTCTATTCTCATTAGAACGCAACTACGGTGAAGGTATAACTAAGAAATCACGGGCACTGTGAGTTAAACGGTACCCTCAGATTTCAGTTCTGAGCACCGGTTCAAATGATATAAAATCCCGCTCATACATTTACTTAACGTACCAGAACAAAACATCAAAAGTTGATTCCAGGCACACCGGGCCTCAGAATCAAGCACCGTTAGAAAATGAAGACTCTTAAAACTCCCATGTATTTAACAAAAAAACTTTCCATGGAAATTTTGGGTCTTTACATGATAATAGAATGACACACGTCCTAACAAACCCTCACCAAACCTAACAGACCCTAACAACCACTAATAACCCCTAAGAACCACTAATAAACCCAAATAACATCTGAAACCCATATTAAACCCTAAAACCCTAATAAACACTATTAAATCATAATAAACTATAATAAACCCTAAAAACCCTTTTAGACTCTAACAAACTCTAAAAAATCCCTAAAACCCCTAATATACAATAAAAAACACTATTGAACTATTATAAATCCGAATAATCACTAAAAACCATAACAAACCCGAAAAAATGCTACAAAACCCGCAAAATAATAGCCTACAAAACCCTAAAACCCGCTAATAAACCCTAAAAACACTAATAACCCCATAATAAATCATAACAGACCCTAACAACCCCAAATAAATTATAAGAAATCCAAACAACGCCAATTAAATCGTAACAAACAGAAAAAAACCATAACAAACCCCTAATGAACCGCAATAAACCATAACAAATCATAATACACCCTAATAAATCGTGAGAAACTCAAATACATGTTAATAAACCCTAATAAATAAAATAAACCCAAATAAGTCATAAATAACCCTATAAAGGCTGATAAACCCTAGAAAAAGCTATTAATTCCTA